>VRMD01000457.1:0-26533 GCA_009872375.1 Sminthurides bifidus
GACACTTGACAAATCGGGTTGGGTTTAAGAAGTTTAATCTGTAGTCGTAAACAGCAGAAGGCTATTATATGTATTTATACATACTGTTACAAGATTACAAGATAAGGTCAGCGCAGCGTAACCATGAACTAGAACTTGTAGCTAGAAGAATCTCATGCATTATATTCCATTCCATGTTCTTTCCGTCATGGATGGAGAACAACTAACTTTTCGCAGTTGCAGAAACGGCGATAAATATATTTTAGAACTCATTTTGGAAAAGCACTACCTGAACGGCAGCAGGTCATCATGTGGGAAGCAAATACACCGCCCTGTACTGCACTGTTTGAGAAGAAGATGATTCCTAAGAAATTCATTCATATTAAAGTTACATTAGGTGAGAGCAGGACTAAGCAAAAGCGAAAATTTGTTTCACCCTTTAAACTATCATAATTACTGCCAATTGGTTCTGTAGCATGATCATATCATAATCAGGAGTAAATTGCAGTTCAAATGGTCGTCATGAGTTCAAGTTCAGCTTAAGGAAAAAGGATCGTGAAAGTTGCAATTGTAAACAACCGCGGAATGTTTGGTCGCGCATTCAGTAGACAGCTAAAATGCTTGGAATTATAACAGGAAAACCACATGTAAGCCAGGGTCAAAATAGGATTTCAGAACGTGGAACAGGGAGGAAGGTAGACACTTTTTGCAAGAGTGGATTGCACTCAAGAATGATCCTGGATCAAAGATTGGCTGAACATAACAGAGGGTGCCGCTGTGTCCTTTCGTCAATAGTGACTGCATTGTATCGTAGACCAAGTCAACTCAATGCAATGCAAAGTGATTATATAACTGAAACGTATTAGATTGCGTATTATCATGTGATGAGGGAATGTTCTCTCACTTACACTGCATGAACAGGAGATTGTAAGGAGTTTGTGTGCAAAGTCCATGATGAGTGTTTATTCCGTATATCAAGTGATTGGAGCGATCTCTGTTACTGCATTGCCATTTAGAGATCCATGCTGTTGAGATTGCTGCTAAGACCAGGCTGGAAGGAAAGTGGGTGAGGCGCTGAAATGCTTGAATTTTACGGCCGTTTGCAGCAATTTTGAACTTCGTCCTCCTTACATGTTATCTGGCCCTGGAAAATCCTCATTCTGTTACCTGCTTTACTTTTGACTGTGAAAATTCGGCGCTTGCAGTGATCCAATTCACGCTGTGGGAGAACTGTGCTAGCAACCAGCCACTTTCAGAAATTGTAAGCAGTGCTCTTGTCACTTGTCGGTCACATTTGCAAAGAACACGTTGAGAACAATTTTAGCATCTTGTCTCGACTTTATTGCAGTTTTAGCTTTCAAAATGGCGGAAGCGGTAGTACGGCCGGAGGAGGAACGGAGTTTGACAAGTGCAAGGCTAGCTCCCGGAACTGGACCCCTTGTGCTGGATTTTTGTCATGCGAACATGGACAGTCATGACTTGGCAGAAGCGCTCGCTAATCAGCCAGATAAAGTATTCTCCAGTGTGGAAACTGTGTTGGCAACCAACAATTCTCTCCTACAACTCCCAAATGTCTTCCCCATGTATTATAATTTGAAAAGCTTGGACCTTTCGCACAATCAGTTAACGCAGCTACCTGAATCAATTTGCAACTGCGTCAATCTTTATACGCTGATAATTCGCAATAACTTGCTGGACGAGAACAGCTTTCCTAAATCCTTCTCCAGTCTCAATCTCAAAGAATTGAATCTCAGTGGGAATCAGCTGACAAGAATCCCGGACGAAGTGCTAAACTTAACCCATACGTTAACCTCTCTTCATTTGGGAGCTAATCGTATCACTACTTTGGGACCAGAAATCAAACGACTGAGACTTTTGGAAGTGCTATATCTTGGTGGTAACCGTCTAACAGAGCTTCCGGCAGAAGTTGGGGATTTAAAGTACCTGAGGGTCTTCGTACTGTGTGAGAACCAGTTGGAAAGTCTTCCATCGTCTGTCTGCAATCTCAAGTATTTGAAGTCGTTGTTGTTGCACAGAAATCGCCTTACTTCTCTACCCGTCGAGTTGGTGAAGCTTCGAAATTTAATTGAGGTAATTTGGACTTTAGTTCAACCCTGAACATAAGCTCGGATTTGTGTACAAAAACTCTAACATTAAAATTGGAGGAACAATATATCTAGTTGTGATTTCTTGCAGTTGAGTTTAAGGGAGAATCCATTGGTTGTACAGTTTGTCCGGGACATGATATACAATCCACCCTCACTCATGGAGCTGGCAGCTAGGGTTGTCAAAATAAAAAAAATTCCCTACAAACCAGGTGATCTTCCTTGGAATTTGGTCGAATACCTCCATCATGGTCATGAGTGCGTAAACCCTAGGTGTAAAGGTCAGTGAACTGATTCCCTTAGAGTAAAAGCCGTGTTTCAATGTGTCTTCAAATCTTTGGACAGCTTTACAATTGTGATATTGATTTTCAGGTGTTTACTTTGATGCCCGCGTAGAGCATATAAAATTTGTTGATTTTTGTGGCAAGTATCATATTCCGTTATTGCAATACTTATGTTCACCTCGCTGTAGCGACTACAGGTCACCCGCTTACGCTGCCACTGACTCTGATTCTGATGATGATCGTATGAAGAAAGTACTACTTGGGTAAATCCAACCTCAAGGATACTCATTCAAAGCCAAATTGTGATTGCTGTTTATCTTAAAAGATGTTTACTCGTTAGGCCAACGCGTTCGTTTCTATAGTCGTTAATGTTCAGTTTGCCGAAATAAAGTTTGTTTGTATTTTTTAAACATGGACTTAATTTCCATATGATAATTATCTTCCTTGCACGCGTTTAATGGCAACAACTGTCCGGCATGGAGGGAAAAGCATCATAAATCTATGAGCTGCTTATATGCAAGTACAGAAGACAAAACTTGACACTTTATGGACCAGCTTTTTGACCGAAATTGCAAGAGAATTCCATGATGCAAACAAGATTTGAGCAATGCAAATAATGTGGTAGTGGTAGCACTTTATTGCGATCTTGTTGCACGCAATCACGAATCCCGAACTCGGTAAAAGTTTTTCTCTTATGAACAGAGGTGCTATCTAGTGACGAAGACGAGCAGTCTTGCTCTATTCCAAATAAAATCATATATTTTGCTCTGAGCGGAAATGTTTAAACACATACGGATCTTGCACGAAAATGTGCGGTTATCTGGAGAAATTGTAAATCTCCAGTGCAATAAAGTTTAAAACTAGAATTTTTAATTGGGAAGTGAAGTGATTAGATTTAAATTTTGAACTATTAGAGTGTATTTCGCCAGTGAAGGTGCTCATCTGGGAGTGAATCTTAAGGTAATTAATTTGTATATACCTCACCCACATATGACCATGGTCATCGTTATGTAGTTCTAGTTAATGATTAAAAATCCTTTAGTTTTATGTTGATTAACTACTGCAGGCTTAAGAATGCCTTCTACTCTGGAGCAATACGATGTGACCCCACAAGAGAGGCGAAACATACAAGATCGAGCTAAATTGCGTGCGGAAATGCGTGCACAGTTTCTGAAGCTGTATCAGAATCCACATCGGTTGTCAACGGGGGAGAATGGTTATGCCGTAAGTTATTTGAAGTATCCATAGTTGATGGAATTAGTGTAGTCAGTAGTTAGGTTGGACTTAAGCAATGTGTGCCCAGGAGTTAAAGTTTTTCTTCAGCAACGCAAAAACCCAACCAGTAGTTATCCTCAGTAAGAGTCAGCATTATTCCAATACGATGTAGCTTGACGCTAATGTGCTGGAGTAAAACCTTTTTAAAAGCTGGAAGGAATATTGCATTCAAGTAGCTGATGAAACATTTTCAATTCAGACTCGTGTGAAGCGATTTGTTTTTTAAACAAAGGGAAGATTGACATCAAATGACTAATCTTCAGCCTTTCTGATTATAGTTCGACCCAGCGCTGCAAAGATGGCTATCCATGAGAGCACAGCACTATCATTATTTTAAGCCTACGCTGAAGACCATTTGGGTTCCACTTTTCGTAATGAGTTCCCTCATTGGAATGGGTATGTTGGTCAAATGGGACCGACAAAAACGCGAAAATATTATCCGCAGTGGTCTGGTATCTTATCGTGAGAGACCAAATAAATTCATTTAGGCAGGTAGTCATTGATGTTCTGTATAGGATTATTGTCGTAGTCGCCTCGTACCACGAAACTACTGCTACATCGTGAATGCTACATAGTTTCAGAATGAAAATGATAATGAATAAAACTTCGTGTACAGAAACAGCACATGTAAAAACTGGATTAATAATTTATTGAAATCGATACAAAACAATGAGGGCTTGTGGTACAAACGTTTAACTTAAATTTCGATTCCATTTCTTATGTCCGCTGTGCTAATTGAGTTAAAGCCACAACCACTGTGCGAAACTGACAGGTATGTAAATAGTAGAGCAGTAGTAACCGTGGTAAAGTCTGTCCGAAAATGAAGCTAAGCGTGACATCTTGCTGGTTACATGGCTACTTAACGTAATGCGAAACTGCTTATAAATTCTGTCACGAAAAGTCAGTCTGCATCTGCAATAGCTTCCAGAGGAAATATGATTGGGTTTTCTTACGCCTATTGTTACCATGTGTTTCCTTATCTGAGTAATATTACTTATCCATTACCGGAATTGGGATTTAAACGAAAAAACGCTCTCGTAACGCAGGAAACTTCTGTTTTGCAATTGAAAACAGCAAATTTAGATCGTTCTCCCCTACATAAGGCATGGAATTCACATCAAAGGCAGTTAATTCCATGAGCTTCTCTCCGTACTCCTCTCCTAATTTCCGTATAAAATCTAACTGTATGGACACAAACTGTTCTATCTCTGCCTCTTTGGAATTATTCATTAGAACTTGAATATGTTCAACAAACGTTACTATCAAAGGTGATGGAGGACTAGAACACATGATTTCTTGCTTACTGCTACCATTAAAATATTTAACACTGTTTTTGTCTAAATTGAAAAATATCCAGTCGTCTGTACTTATTTTAAACAACTCCCCTGAATCGGTATCCATATTGCCTAAGAGAGTGCTGGAAGTATATCCGGCTGAGCTGTTACTACTGTGACAGAGTGTTGGCTGCCTGGAGCCGTGACTACTATCTTTGATCCACTGGATTTGAAAGAATGGATTAAATTTATCAACTACAGCAATATTATCACAATATGAGCAATATCTGATGGACTGAATATTAGGTACATCTTTGTTTAACTGTAAATCCACGACTATTGGAGTAGGAACTGTCACGGCAGGTTGATTTGTATCAAAACTAAGCATGTCTAGGCTTCCATTATCAGAAATAACATCACTCATTGCTGGCGACAATTTACAATTACTACTACTAGAGCTATCAAGGCTACCAAAAACAGCTTTCGGCTGCTTGAGCTTGTCTAAATTCGGCTCCCCCAGCTCTAACATACTGAAAGTTTGTTCCACATCAGGCTCTTCGCCCAAGTGGAAACTAACACCTTGACTATCTAATGGCGAACTTTCCAATTCGTCAAATGATTCACCACTAGGAGAAAGCAACGTTACGAATTTCCTGGAGCTGCAAGAACGCTTCATACTTGTTGTCGACGACAGTTCTGATGCAATTCCAGAATCCCGAGTGGAATCTCTTGACATCAAATTTGTACTTTCTAGACCCTGATTCATATCGTCGGGACTAATCTCTGTAGCTTCAATCCCAACTTCATCTTTTGTTGGAGACTCTTCTAATTGTCCCAAGCGAGGAACGTGTGTACCAGTTGTCCAGCTCTTTGGCTGACCCAGTGGTAAAATACTTTTGTACGAAAAGAATTTTCCAGTCAATTCAGTAGACGTTTCGTGCACTTCATTTCCACCATCAAGGGGAATGTTGGCTCCTGATTTGATATTTCGGGAGCAGCAACACTGAGCTATCAGCTTGAGAAGTCCAAGTATACACTTGACTTCCTGCGCTCGTTTTGGACTTGCTTGTATTACTACTTTACACGAACTACCGTATTGACTATGCTGCAGCCAGCGCTTGTCGTGTGCCAAGTAAGCTGTCAAGAAGTCCGCCAAATTTCCAGGTAAAGATCTTGTGGCCAATGGAATAGACTGAATGTTGATCATAGAGCTTGAAAGACGATTAATGAGCAGGGCCTGGAACTCTTCCGTAAAACTGAACAAGGTATTTACGAAGTATGCAGGAGTGAAATAGCTTTTCAAAGAAATTTCCGCAAACCAATCAGTGGAGGCTTCCATAACGACTGACAAATTGCTAAGGTAGGTTCTCACTTGCTTCCTATCACTGAAATAGCCAACAAGGTAGATAAGCCGTATGCATAAGATTTATATTGCATACATGTAATGGTCAAAAGGTATAAAATCATGCCCCTACCATGTTTCTCGCGAGGAAATCGCTACATCTTCATCATCACCAGTGGCTATAACAATGGCAACACCCAGTATCATTTTACTCGTGGGAAGCTCAAGACGCGTTGGTAAAGAATGGCTCATTTTAATTGTAGAAGTTTCTCCAGATTTCATGAGGGGCAAAGACCAGTTACGATATGAATCTGTAGAAGATTGATCAAATGATGAATCGTCTATTCCTGAGCTTGAGACGTATCCACTGGAAGTGAGGTCACCTGTAGTGAAAGGAACAGCAGAATCCATTTATACTTTAATCCAATTCCATTGTTTGGTCATCTGACTAACGACGAAGGTCACTAACCAGTTGATGACATGCATGGCGACGAATCTCCCGCTACGTTCCGAGATTTCTTGGATCTGGTTCCAGCACATGGAGCTTGGAAAGTTTTCGACCAGATGAGGTTGCCTTTCCAAATGTGAAACCTCTTCGTAGAACTGGAACTAAGGGGAACGCATCCAAAAATCCACTCGGACAAATCTTTGACTTGACCCATGTTCGTCACAGGTATATAAGAGAATTTCCCCGTCACGGCATCTCGTACAACATGTGCCGAATCGAACAGGCACTTTTTCCCTCGACGGTCGCAGTCTCGATACAGCAGAAGTCTGATGTTTTCGGCCTTCAGCCCTTGAGCACGAAGATTCCATCTGCGTTTCCAAAATCCACAGTTTTCATACAACATTAAATTGTTTCCTGAAGTGTACTCTTGCAGAATTAATGAGCTGATGCTACTCACGTTTTAAAATCTTTCAAATCCGAACCGTGACTTTTCAATGGTGAACTGAGGGTCACTCGTATTTTATCAAAGAAATCCATCACGACCACATGCCTCAAGTTTAAACTTGAAGTTATGATTTAAAGAATGGAATAATTCACGTCGATCCCGATCCGAAATTATCATTCGCTTCAGCTGTACAGTCACGAGGACAGGAGAGTCGCTGACAATTTGGAAATTCATTCATAAACAACTTTGGGAAACTCAAGCTGCTTTCTACCTTCGATCATTCACTCTTCGTAAGCATACCTCACACAAACTTAATTTTAGACTTTTCACACCGACCAGAAGTACTCTACCGGTCTGAGAGTGCAAACAAACGTTGTACGACAAAGTAACTGCTCCAGTAAAAACAATAAATTAAAAAGTACTGTGCTGAATGCATTATTCCTTGCCAAACTTTACGCATTCGCAGTGACTTGTCCTAGTCTTCAACAGTGATTTGCTTTACGACATAATCCATCTCTTACAGCGGCAATGGTGTGCCCAAAACGATTAGAACAGAGCTAACTTTCGCTCTCTGGGCAATCACTATTACATCAACCAAGCAGTACTTATCGCTCCAAGACTCCCCTACGGACACTATCCGCAATACAATGGTCGCTAGCCAGCCAGTGAATCAACTCGGAGAATTACTAGCGGGTCCAAATCTGCGAAGGACAAAACCCATTAATTGGCAATTCACATTCACAGAAAACAAAAAGCACAAGCTTTGTGCAAGGTGCTCACAATGCAAATTGTAGTCACGCGAGTATCCTCTCACGTGACAAATTTTCTAACTTTGATTTTCAATCCGCATGAAAAAAAACTCACTTGGAATGTTTTCTCGACGGACACTGCCAAAAATTCTCCGGACGAGTAGGGACAATCCAACCTTTGACCAATTGTCTTTCCAGATTTGACTGGATTAATTGAAGCACAGCAATATCGTACACACCGTGAGAGCAGAAAACGTCCTATTTAATACATGGATACTTTGCAATGCATTGCCAAGTCTTATTTCTAAGATAGTACACCCGAACAGATGAACATTACGAATAATTATCTTCTAATTGCGCTTACTTCACTACTTCTGATCCGTTTTCTTTCATTGACACATGTTTGTGCAGTGCGATAAAATTACGAGTAGGAAGATGAAATCGTCGTTGCTCTAAATCGCTAAGTGATTTGCAGAAACTCGCAGAACACACATGTATTATATTACGAGAAGAATTAACGAGTAAAGCAGTTGACGCGGTTATCACGGGCACGGACAGAATGTCAAAGCCGTGTGCGCAAAAATTCTTTGATACACAAGCGTGATGTAGCAGTGGCAATTTTCTCACATGCTCGCCATACAACACTCGCTGCATGACAATCAGATGGATTACGTGCTCCTTGGCTGGTCTTGTGATTTCAATTCTCGTGAAAAATCACATGTTCGCTGCACCGAGCCGAACTATGCCTCGACATCTCTGATGATGTCATCAACATCAGCATCATCACCTCAAGTCATTCTCCTCTGTCGGTTCTTCTGTCTGTGTCTGTGCACCCTGTAGTGAACCCGGCGTCTACCTTGTCGTACATACGATATTAGTAATCACGTGTTCATAAGCCATAAGCTTGTGCACGGCTCCTATTTTGTGGTATCAACCTCCATTTCGTTTCACTTCCCAGTTTATTTCGCATTAAGCTAATACGCGGACGGGATGTCTGAATGTTTTCCTCACCAATGTAATGTAATGACTTTTAAACAGCTACCTGCGTCTACGGTTGAGCAGAAACGGTGGCTGAATCAGCGGCGACCTTTGACACAATGACTTTGACTTAATAGTTTGATGAACATGTGACTATGGTCACGCTTGAACGGAGAATAAATGCATCTCTTCCCGATTAAGAGCTTCATCATTGCTTATTTTCAGGAAAAGGTATGATTTGAATACAAGTGTTGCCTGAACAGCTTTTTTTAACTTGCCCTTGTTCTCACTACTCCACACGGCCGGTCTCAGATTAACGTTATTATCTTCAGTGGAACTGAATTCGTGATCGCATACCTTGCTCGTAGCTGGTAAATTTTAATTAAAGAAACAGCGGAACTTCAACCTGCAGTAATTAAAGAACTCACGAAACGGATGCTTATACGAGTAAGTGCTTCCAGTGGATAACCATTAAATACGACAACTTCAATTAGAATATCCTAATTTTAACGGATTATTTCAAGAAATCTCTTCAGTGAAGCCTTGTCCTTGTAATGTTTCGGATTTCTGACCATTAATGCGACGTCCGACTTGATCATCCATCAAGAACACCCAACCGTCGTAGTCGTTAGACCTGTACCTTTTTGTGATTCGAAATAACAAGGAACAAGGCTTTTTAGGAACACGCTGTAGTTTGATTTTATTTTCATACTTATAATGCAAAGATATCCGATACCTTGATGACGATGACGGACTGAGTGAGTCCTAGTCCTGAGGTTGTGAGCAGCATATCATAAATACCCACAATACCGTGGAACGCAGAGAGGTCTAGTTTTTAGCAAGATTGTAGAATTTTCTTAAATGAGTATTAGTTCAAAATCAAACAGCATGTAAAATCCCTGAACGCCAAATATGTATATGCATTACTGCAAACATAAAAGGTTCCGTTCAATCGGCAAAAAAATGATTTGGTTAAAGCAAAATGCTTCTGTCGCTCATAACGCTCACTCGAATCATTACTCCCATCAGTCTGTTTTCCTTTGCTGATTTCTCCAATTAAAGCGGCCTGAGAGTCCTGAAGGGACGTTGCTAATTTTCAAAATCGGATGCTAAGTATGTACTTTAATCAAACTTTGATGAAAATGTGCATTCAATATTTGGATTTGGACTGCGGTCCGATGTACCCGTACCCAGTATCATTGAGCACCACAACAAGTCCTCATTGACACATAGAGAAGTAGATAGGATATGATTGGTGGGATTGGCGCCAGACATAAAGCCACTCAATGCCGCTACGAATTCAAAGCTCGCATTGCATATGCATATGATATTGTATACGCAAAAGTGGTCGAGTGCGTAAAGTAGTGTACTATGTATAGCATTAGTATACGGTGACTATTATTAAGGAGTTCGAACGGTAAATCTTGTACACTAAATTCTATATGCGATTAGCGTTTACCTGCATTATAATATGCTGTAGTAGTTAAATATTATATTTTCTAAGTCCTCCGTTTTAATTCAGCTTTCTTAGTTTAATACGAATGTGTTTTCCTAAACACCTTCCGTAATCTCGGTCCGGCTGGTCACTTACCTCTCCTCTTGTCAGTTGCGTGTAAGCCAGATTGTTCCCTTTGTGATTGAGTGGTAAACTGTAGTTTAATCAATTTGATTTAATTATCAAGTGTTGACTAAACTGAATCTTAGACTGCAAATGCCAAAGTTCATCAGAGGTCAAGCGACTTAGGACAAACTTTTTTGCGCTAGCTCGGCGTAGGAGATTGTGGTTTCTAATAACTGTGATGTTAGAGTCGTGCCATAAAAATCGCTGCAGGATGCGTGAATTTTGTTTTAAAAAATCGTGGGAAAAATCTCTTACTGTATATTACTTTGAAAGCTTTATTTGTCTAAGTTGATGTTATTGCGCTTTACGATGACATCTTAACATTTCCCACTATAGTGAGTATCTTTCAACGATTATTACGGATTTCCTGGAGAGGGCATATTTTTCGGAAATAACAAGAGATATCCAGTAAAAGCCAAAGTATCTGCTCATTCAGAATTTTCACTGCGGCTATAAAATCAATGCCATTTTGAATGAAGGCTCAACGTTTTAAAAAATTATATTGTAGGCCAAAAGCAAAATACTTGGATTAATAAAAGAAGTGTATGTGGTGGGTGATATCAGGAACTCTAAATTTACTGCATGGACCATAGCCGTTTTTACTGAGATGTAGACTATTCTTTTTGTCTCCAGGTTCTTTTGACCGGGAAATCGTAGTTTTGCATCAGCGGAGCCATTTTCGAAGGAATTACATATGAGGTGTGCGGGCTCTCTGATTTCACGGGTTCAGAGTGTCGAGGGTAGGGGGGAACCGCTTTCTTAACTTTCAATGAGTCGCACGCCAATTAAGGAGACGGGATCAATGACGGGCAATATAACACCATCCGTGGGAACCGGTGTCAACGCTGGTGGAAGCGCGCCTGGCTCTGGACCTGGCACTCCATCTTCATCTTTGCTGTCCTCAAGCAACAAAGATAGCTCCAGCAACAATGGCAGTAGCAATAGTACGAACAATAGCCATGGTACGAGACGCAGTCACACGATCATGTCACCGGAAGAAGCCAGCTCGGGAAAAAGAAGCTTTTGGTCCGAGTTGGAATTAACGGGTAAGACATACGGCGTATTCCGAATTAGTTGCGTTGATGGAGTTTTCAAGCGTTTTTTTCTTGAAAAATGAAAATTTTTAATGCATGAATCTGAAAATATTTGCATGAATTTTACAAATATCTCATGATGGTTTTTTTGCAGGTAATATTCGAAATATATCTTTGGAAGTATTTGAATTCACTCACCTTACCCACCTGTACATCAATGACAACAGTCTTACGAAAATTCCGGGTGAAATCAGCAAGCTGGCGAATCTTCAAGTTTTGGATGCTTCAAATAATAAATTACGATCTCTACCTCCTGAAATTGGCGACTTATCTAGGCTTCGTGAAATGCTGCTGAACAACAACTATCTACGAAGTTTTCCATATGAAATGGGGCGCCTCTTTAATTTACAAATCTTGAGCATTAAAGGCAATCCGTTGCCTCAAGAATACGTCAATCTACATAGTGAAGTGAATGGAACAACAAAATTACTAACTTTCTTACTGGATTCGCTACCAGGTAAGCGCCATTTTAGTTACCTTTACTTTTTTAGGCTATGA
The DNA here is from genome assembly GCA_009872375.1 of Sminthurides bifidus. Lineage (NCBI taxonomy): Eukaryota > Metazoa > Arthropoda > Collembola > Symphypleona > Sminthurididae > Sminthurides > Sminthurides bifidus. Next base: position 12,093 of record VRMD01000457.1, read on the forward strand.
TGAAGCATCGCCTGTGTTTGCTCTTAAAGCCTAAAGCCCATGAAAGAAACTGTGGGAGGATATTCAGAAGGAAGCAGTAGTGAGGTGAGCGGAACCAATACAGAAACCAAGAGGATGGTTGTCACAGTAAGGTAGCGTGGCCGAGTGGTCTAAGGCGCTGGTTTTAGGCACCAGTCCTCCGGGGCGTGGGTTCGAATCCCACCGCTGCCAATAACTTTTGCACGATTTACTCATTTTGGAATGGTTCTACTGTGCTGCTTGAAAGCGTGTTTTGTCTACTTTGCGATTACGTTCTGGAAAACACCTCAAAATATTTAGCGAAAGAAATTGCTGTGATAGAAATATTTAGGTCCATTTTTTGAAAATTTTCACCTATCTGATTTGTGGGGTTGAGTTTCGTGCATTATGTATCAAGAAAGCTGCAACCAGTACTTATAATTACGCAAAAAACAAAATTGGATGCTCATGTAAAAGCAGATGAGTTTCAGGGATTTAGTTGGCCCGCAACGAAGGCAGATGACTTAAGGCTTAAGACTTATTTTTGCAAGAATTGCCGTTGTACATTCAATTTATTGACTCATTCGCGAATCTTTTAACAATTCTGTAATTTCTACGTAGTTGCGCATATTGAAACTTATATATACTAATCACCAAAGAATGATACCATTTGATGCAACCACAAGTTATTTTTTTACATAGAAGCAAAGCGAGTGAGAAAGTTATGAAATAAGTAATGAAGTACTTGCCATGGCAAAAATCACAGAACTTTGTGACTGTCACTTTCAATACGGAATCAATAACTGTTTACATTTCTTTTAATTTACTAAGAAATTAGTTCATTCAGGATTTTCCCAATCCGATATAGGTTAACACATAATGTGTAACATGTAGGTAGTGTCCTCAAGAGACCTGAAACTACACTAGTACTAATAAATAAAAAATTGAAAGAGTAGAGCAGCCGCGCAGGAATGATTTGAAAAAGATCAGTTCTAAGGAAAAATTATCACAAAATATTCAGTTAAAATTATGAGACATTTGACAATTTTTGTAATTACTCTATTTAAGTGAAAGAAGAATTCATAATTCTGCTGGTTTATTTCAATACTACCGAGTAACCGCTTACAGCTAGCTCAAAATGCTTAATGTTTATCAATGGTTAAAGTCGGTAAAGCCAGAGCCACAGTGGAAGAGAGTCACCGTAATTGGAATATCACCGTTTTTTTGTTACTTTCTGGGTTTCCACTATTTTCGCAAGTAGAAATTTTGGGTGAGCATTAACCTGCACCTCGGGTAAGCATTTAAAGTCGGGAAAGTTTGAAGAGAATACAAATGAAGGAATGAGATAATGGCATTCGAACATGGAAAAAAGTGAGCTTCGTTTCTGTTTCCGCTCTTAATTGAAACTTATTGTTTCGCTTTGGTCACAATACTGCGCCATACAACGATGCAACGAATGCATCCTGTTGCGATAATGCATCCGTTGTTGTGGTCTCAATAAATCGACCACAGTTATAAGCATGCACATATTAAACTTGAGAAAATGGGCTTGAAGTGAAAAGGAAGGGAGGTACAAAGGGGTCTTCTTGGACTTAATAAGCTTTCCCGGTGATATTAATACACCACTCACACTTGGCCCACTTACTCATAGTACGCACTACGCTTAACATTGACCTAGAAAAGTAATGGTTTGGCAGTATTCTTTACGTACTGCGTGTAAAAGGTGCCAGGTGTGTTTTAAAATTTGCTATGTGTGTCAGTGTACATTGCTTTCTCGCACGGACATGTTAAAGTTGAATGATGCAGTTAGTGAATTGTGAAAGGTTTTTAACTGAGAGGCAGATGTAGCTCAATATTCACGTTATACGAAAGTGTGACTCTCATGAAGATCGAAACAATTGTAGACCAATTTTTCCATCGATGCTCACAGTACACTATTCAGTCCGTAGCGTGAAAAAGTTCTTGAAGGAAAGTGTAAGAACAAAGAACCATTAGGGCCCGGCTGTACATGCGTCATGTGTATTTCACAGCATAATCTGTCACCCAGGTTCTTAATACGTAAATATACTACAAATGAGAGTTACCAGTAACCTGAAACCCGAACACCCAAAGTCACTCTCATAAAAGAAATCGCTATCTTTTATCAGCAAAACCTTGGCTCCCCTTATCCATGCGCCACAATTAAAGGTTTAGAGCTATCACTACCAATACCACACATGAAAGTAATTCAGGAAGCGGTGAAGAAACAATTGCAGAAGTTTTCTGCAAGTAAAAAGTCAGGTGAATGAAAGCTTCTGCCGTCTTCTATATTCTCTATATTGTCCATCAAAATTCACTGTTTGGGTTACGTCTTAAGTATGTTACAAGTGCAAGAAGATTCTTGTTATAAATTATACTCGGGTTGGAAGTAAAGTAGTAGCTCACAAAGATGATGGTCTAAAGACGATCTTTTTCTTGAAAGACTTCTGCGTGGTGTAGATTTCGTCAGGACTTTATTCCTTCTCTGTTTTCTTGGAAGCTTTTGTAGGATGGACGACTCGTACCGCACTAAGAATTCACATAGCAAAGACGTATCTCCAAGTCACGATGTCCGTTAGCTAAAGTAACTATCTCCGCTTCTACTTCTAGGTCCCTTTTCTTGCCCGTGGTATCTGTCCCTGCAGGTTGAATAGTAGTTTCTGATTTCATGGTGCAATGGTCCCGCAAATAAGTGCTTCTAAAACTTGTTGGCAATGCAGAAGTTTGTTGAAACTCATTTTGGAAGCTACCAAATCTTTCGTTTGAAGCATGGTGGGTGTCCAAATGGTTGGTTTTTTCAGTTGATAAGCTATTATTGTTGCTGTCATCAGTTAATTGCTGGGACGTAGGCTTTGAAAACCAACTATTTTGCAATGCATCATCATTTGTTTGCACTGGATTCGCTACTGACATTCGAAGTAAGGATTCATTCAAGCTTTGCATGCCGGTCTTATCACTAGACGGCGACGATATTTTGTTCGGCTCCTGTGGTCGCCAGTATTCCTCGTAGAAATAGAAATTTAAAATCTTTTCGTTACTTTGCACTCGATCTTCCAAACTAATCGATTTCTTAAATTGCTGATCCTGGGCAGCCAGAAATTCATTTTCGTCACCACTACTACTGCCACTACTACAACTTCCACTGAATCCCTGGCTGCTGGCGCTGCTGACACTAGTACTGCGTAATTTTCCGTTAACATCATTTGGTTGTCTTACGGCAACTGGAAATCCGCAAAGTAGATTTCCGTTTGGACTCTGGCTCAGGGAAGGAATATCTTCGTGAAAGTTTTTTCTGTTGTCCAATGTTGCTGTTTCGAAAATATCGCAGCAGCCAATCTTTTCCAAATCGGCCACCTGGCCTCGTGATTTATCTCTAGCTAACGGGCTACCTTGAGATGAGTGGTTTCCACCCTGGGTTGATTTTTGTTGTGTCATGCTCGACGACTGAAGACTTTTATAGTTTCGCCGTTTCTGAACATTAGTTGGGCTGATTGCATTAGAAACTAGTGTTGTAGCAGATTTCTTGGACGGTGATGATGATAAACCATGATTTGGTGGGTGTTGATTCATGGACATGGGGGGTTGCTGCGAAGGACATTGGCTGTTAATTGGAAGATAGTAGACGGGCTGATAACAACAAATCAGTCCTGGAGAAGACGGATGCCCAGTTGCGCTTCTGCTATGTGCCGTAGAATTGTGAGCCACGGGCATTATTGGTACTGGTTTATTACAAGATTGATTCTGAGGGACATTATTTTGTTGCTGAGGGCCGTTACGAATTAAAGGCGTTCCACTGAAGATGCTATTCTTGTTTGAGTTTCTTGGTTGCATCAAAAGTGGTGGTCCCGTAAGAGAATTAGAAGTCGGCGGTGGTAGCGAAAGCATCGGAAAATTGGGTGCATTTTTCTGCGGATAATTACCATTTGGGCCATTTTGATGGAAGCTTATATGATGCGGATGAATTGAGTGGTGTTGTATGTGATGGTGTTGTATTTGAGACTGTAGGGGAACTCCGTTGATATGACCTGATGGAGGACCTGCTTGATGGTGGTTTGGAATGTGCGGCTGGTACTGATGATGATGATAGCGATTGTGAGCCCCACGAATCAGCGTGGCTCCGGTGTAGTAGCTATTATCCATGAATTTTTCCTGCCCGGTAATATTGTCACAGCAGAGTTCGCTCCGAGGGGGTGATATTTTCTGTTGGGTTGCAGTTGAGGTTTTTTCCGAGCTGTTAGCGTCCGTTGGTTCATGTTTCTTAATCTCCAAGAATTTTTAATACCATTTGTATAAAGTTAAGGCAATGGTAGCCTGGTTCGTTGATCTAGTGCTTTAAATTTGGCATTTATATCATCGTGAGTGCTGTCATGAATATTCGGGGCGTGAAGCACCAGAAACGATGAAGGCGTTGCACTGATATACAGATCTGTGTGGTGGAAAGAATCATGATTAGCAATATATTAGCTAAACGGCAAGTTGGTGCAGGTAGCACGAAAGAATTATTTTCATTGAGGATGAGCAAATCCTGTTCAACATTTAAGTACGTTTAAGACCTGTGCTGCACTGGGATGCAAGCACGGTGGAAGAAAGGGAGGGCAAGAGGAGCAGTAGATCAAGTTTGTTGCAAGTATGTAATATGATTTCTTGTTTTTCCGCTGGCAATCAACCTAGTTACCGGGGGCATGAGCGTCATGCGTCCATAAGCACGATTCACTGAATATGGTCGGATTTGTGTGAATGTAAGTAGGCTACTGTAACAAGCTGTGGATGAAGGCACGTCTTAAAAGTAAATTTCCCTGTCTTTTTGGTAGAATTAGTCGCTGTACTGCATACGCGCGCTTTCCCCAATAGATGAAAGAAGGCAGCTGCAAACCGTTCGTAGCCTCTGTGCTAAGTTCGAATCTGTTTGCCCGAATCGTAGGTCTGATTTGTAATGCATATGAGTACAGAAACTGTGAAAAGTAAATGGAATTTTTCGTAAAGTTTGTAGCTATCAAAAAAGGAGAGCTAGAGGAAAAATTTTGTTTATACTTAAAGAAATTTGATGGGGGCGCTAGGAAGTCACATGATGGGAACAGAAAATAAGTGTTTCTACCTTGTACCTAGCTTTTCGTGTGACAGGTTATCTGTATGAGCTACCTTTGGCGTTTAGATAGTTCTACAAAAAGAAAAAATAATCACCTGTGAATACAGCCCGTTTTATCAGCAAATCCAGGTTATAGAGATTCAATACGTATTTTCCCTGCGTCAAGTTAATGGTAGCTAACGCAAGGTTTCGGTGAAGCTCGCGAGCTCCTTAAATGTGGTGAAAGTGTCCAGGCATGCACATTTTATGTAACTAAAACTTTGGTAGTCAATCAGTTAAAACTTTTTGCAGTATCTGTTACTGTTGTCAATCTCCACCAACTTCAAAAATTTTTAAGCTTCTCTCGCTTATCAACAGTTTTTAATCAATTGTTTCGTCCAAATATCATGCCGATTCAATATTCACGAGGTCACAATATTTGCACACACCGGAAGCACACACTCTGGCAACTTAATATGTTTTTGACACTAGGCCTACCACAGAGGTTATGTTTTCAAACGTTTAGAAACCATTTTGATGCGGACAAACAGAGAACTCCGATGCTATGTCTAACGCTGTCCGTCTTTAACTGAAGGAAGAGACATTGATTTTATGCGACGCTTGTTAGAGATGCTGTTGATTTTAAACACGTTTCTTGCTTTTGGTGTTACTACTGCCCCGGTTTTGCCTTGCTTCAGTGACAGAGTCGAGGGACGAGAGAGAGAGAGCGAGGGAGAAAGAGAGAAGGATAGGAAGGCACAGAAAGAAATACAGATTACGATGGATAAAACGTTACGACGCGCCTTGTAGTATAGGCAGTAGTCCGGTAACTGTGGTACTGTTTAAGTAACTGCGGTGGGAGAGGTGGGAGTGATAATTCGGAAAGCCTGAGCTTGCGCTAAGATAAATCAAGTACTTGCGAAAGGAAGGCTTCAAGAATGGGAAAATAAAGTGATTCAAAGGGAAAATGCTTCTTTGTTAGGGATGAGGAGAATTCGTGCCAATGTTAAGCCATGCAAAGCTAAGTAGCATATACTACTTTTCAACGTATTCTTTATTCTGTGAGGTGCATCCTATTTGCCGACTACTGCATGAGGGACACATGCTTTTTCATTTGTTAGTACCCTGGTTTTGCAAATCAGAACAGTATCTTTAGCCTAAAAGAAGCTGCTGAAGATAAACGATGGAATCAGTTAACAGTTCCTAGCAAGGGTTTTCTTGATTAGTTCATGAAAAGGTGGCAATAAGTGGTTTGTTTGAGAGGAAAATGCAAACGTTTCTGTGCCTGAATCTATACTTTGTAGCTTAATGTCGGACTGAGCTAAGTAGAAATGAGTTTGGATGTCTCATGTGTTTTATGCTCCCGTTGTCGCTCATCCCGAAAATATTGTTGGTAAATCGCTGTAAGTGAAAAACATCACTCTAGGATTGAAGTGAATCATTGCTATGCGATTCCTTAATTTCCAAGATTAAATATGCACTATTAATGCTTGGTATGATTTACTTTTCTCCGATGACAACGATTCTAATGGCAAAGAGAGAATGATGGATCGGTTTTCGGTGACATACAGTTGTGTATCATGGCAAAGATGCTCAGTTTACTTAATCGATGATCATATGTTGATATAAAAGAGAGTTTGAGATAAGATGCGTCTAAGTCTAATAGAAAAGTCATAGAGGTTAAACTCTTAAGGCATACTGGTTTTAAACAAAAGGTTCCCAAGAATTAAAAAGTCGCAGCCATGCAAAGAGAAATGAGGATGGTCTGAGGTTGTGGAAGCGACAGGTAGAGAGGACGCGTATGTTTGGCTTGGCAGAAAAATCGTGATGAAAAGATGTGTTTGCCGATATGGAAAGGAGTGAGTAGGTCTCTGTGTGAAGGAATACTAACCCGATTACACACTTTCCTGGTTGACGACTGTCGAGCAAAGAGCAGGATAGGTAGGTAGTTGTACTTGTTATGCTTATAAAGATATTCAAATTGTGCCTTGCAATCTGGTTTTGGTTCGTAAAATCTGAGGATGACATTGGCAAGCGATCTCTGTACAATTCAGTAGGTTAGCATTGACGATTTACTATCCCTGTAATGATCGAACACAATATCGAACGAAGTGAAGCTTTAGACGTAAACGTCATTCGAATTACGATTTTCTTTGTCCTAGATAAGGACAAAGTCTAGTTGAAGATAGAAGAACTGTTTTGTTTTCTGCAGATTTTGGTTTGTTTTATTGATGCAGCTATTGAAAAACATGGTTACAAACTAGATTAGGAATGTTTAGGTAAATGCAAAGATAAACGGTATGCATACATCATTGAAGGTTTCTGTAATAAAGTTAAATGATATTGTGAGCTAATCCGTTTTCATCTATAACTAAAAATCCTGCCATTCAATTATGATGTACTCCCTTTCATGATCGTATATTTCAGATGATTGACGTGAGTTTGTCCTTAAAGTAATCTTCTGCTAAAGCTAATTTAACATGTCAAAGTCCAAAGCGCTCTGCCGTTTGTTCTTAACAAAGATATCTGTCTTCAATAATTCGTCACAGTGTTAAGTCTAAATTTTTTTTTGGCATACTTCAGAATTCTATCACAATCTAACTGCAAAAAAAGGAAGGCTTTGCACTAGCATTTGAAATGTTTAAAATTAATTACAATTCCGAAAACTTAGATATATTAAGTCATGGATTGAGGTCGTCAGCGGGGCTGGGTAACGGGCTTAGATTGTATCAAAGAGTCTGGTCTAAAACAAACCTTAAACTTTCGATACCTTTCGATCGATCAACCGATAATAATTCACTGCAACAATACGTTACTCTTAAAAAACTACTGACTGTGGCAAGTGAGTAGAAAGGGTACCCGGGCATTTCCTGCCTAGTTTCGTGCGTATATCATATTGCTCAAATTGTTTATAGGATGAAATTTCCCAGCTAATTTGATGCTTTGGTTACAGCTTCCCCACAAACTGAGCCTCCACAAAGAGCATGGATACCGCTTGCGACTCCAACCAGAACCAAACCGGCTTGCATCTTCACAGTCATGTGTTACAACGTATTATGCGAGAAATATGCCACACGGCAAATGTATGGATACTGTCCAACTTGGGCTCTTGATTGGCAATATCGTAGGAAAGCTATCATGGCAGAGCTAAAATTATATGCAGCGGACATCATATGTCTTCAGGAAGTCGAAACAGATCAGTTTTACAACTTTTTCTTGCCTGAGCTTCAAACGGAGGGTTATCAGGTAAGAGTAGATCGATCTTAGTTGTTGTACCCCCACTCTGTGCCTCGTATTGTAGCCCGGTCTGTATCACAGTCAGCTTATTTTTATTTTTAACTATGTATTAATTTGGACAGGGTATTTTCGCACCGAAATCCAGAGCGAAAACAATGATTGAATCGGAAAGGAAGTATGTAGATGGATGTGCTATTTTCTTTCGAACAGCAAAGTTTAAGTTAAAGAAAGAACATCTTGTCGAATTCAATCAATTGGCAATGCTAAACTCCGAAGGTTCGGACGACATGTTAAATCGTGTGATGACAAAAGGTTTGTGTCTTCAGTAGATTTTCCAGTATTTAAAATGGTGCATTGACAACTTGATAACATTCTTTGATCAAATTCCATTGCCTTTATTGCACAGATAACATCGGTTTAGCTGCTTTACTTGAAGTACGAGAGGCTGCATGGGATAATGGAGTACCAACAGAAGCACCACCGTTACTAGTTTGCACTGCGCATATTCACTGGGATCCTGAATTTTGTGATGTCAAATTGGTTCAAACCATGATGTTGATGCATGAGTTAAGGCTGATCGCAGAAGAAGCTGAAACAGCATTTCACGGAATTTCAAATCCCAATGAAAGAGTTAGTCTCCTGTTGTGCGGCGATTTGAACTCTCTCCCAGATTCCGGCGTGGTGGAGTTTCTACAGACGTCAAGAATATCTGCGAAACACGTGGATTTCAAAGATCTAGGGTACAAATCGAGTTTACAAAGGATTTCCTATGCACCCGCTTCTGATCGGTCGACGGAATATACTCATCCATTTAGAGTGTCATCTGCTTATAGCACGGACGTCATGCCGTTCACTAACTACACGTTTGATTTCCGTGATGTTATTGACTACATTTTTTTCTCAAGACCGTCTATGAATACTTTGGGATTGCTTGGTCCATTAGACTCCAATTGGTTAAGCGAAAACAAGGTCGTAGGGGCGCCTCATCCATCAATACCATCAGGTAAGCTGAAAAAATACTTAATTTATATGCTCAACTTATTCTTACTGAAACTAATAGATGGAATTAATGTTTTACAGATCACTTTCCACTACTAGTAGAATTAGAAATGACAGTGCCGTCTTCGAATGGAACAAATGAACCTAGAACACCTAGCTCTGCTTTACCCCCTCACCGGCGATAATAAATCCTGAGGCTTTACCAAATTCTGCGTATCAGCGTCAGAATTATCTTGCAGAACTAAATCAGACAATGAATGCACATCATCGATAATTTCACATCTAAATGGCATTAACAAGATTTACGGCGTTTAAGTTACTAGACCGCTATGAGTTATGCATACAATCCAACGTAATGGAAAGTCTCGTTTTTTTTTGCGGAGCAAAATTTTTACGATTGTAATAACAGCTATAATATACGTATTATTGACCGACGTGTAGATGGATTTGATTTTGTAAGAATATTACTGCCACTGTGCATCTAAAGCATAAAAAATCGAAAAGTATGGCGGCAGTAGCAAAAGTTGTTTTTAAATCTATATTATTGAAATTTTGGAACAGTTAATTTGCTTACAAGATGGGCGTGAGTTCGAAATTTCTGTAGTAAAGTTTTTACACTTCTGTCTTAGGGATTACTTACTAATGTTCAAGTCGAAAGTTTCCCAATGCCAGGCACCTCTGACTTAATTTTTAGGGAGAACTATTAATTAATTTTGAATAGCTACATGATTAAAAGGCTACGATCTCGTATCCTGCTATATCTCTGGAATTAAGTCAAGTTTACGGAAGAAATTAGTAGGAAGGCATCCGTACACGTACAAAAGCTGTTGTAAGACGTGATAGAAGAAAATTTATAACTATTTTACTTTAAACTGCCTTTATGTCATCATGTTGTTAAAATTGTTGAAATTTTCGTTGAACTACGCTTAAGATAGAAAATGTTTTCTAATTTTGCAGGAACGGTTAACTGAAATGTAATATGAATGTTTCTGTTTTCACAGCCAAGAATGTTAGCAGCATGGCATGGTAGCCGCCGAAAGGCGGCTAAAGCTTAGTTCGAAAGACATGATAGTGATTTTCGGAGCTCTATGCTGTATATTGATATTCTTAGGTGTCCCTCAAGGTAGTGATCTGTGTGTTTGTAATTTGTCCAGTATATTCGTATTTGTTAACAGCAAAGAAGAAAACAATTCGATTAGTTTTACTGACAGGGCTCGAGGAAGTGTCATGTTCTTTTTTAGCCCTACGCACAAGAAATTTGAAGATATGATTGTGTATCAAACAGCTGCCTGAATTCAAGCATTGTTATGGATCGTGAGGAGTAGAAAAATTCCGTAATGTACATGTATTACCCTTTGATCACCTTTAGAGCAAAGGAAAGACCTTACAATCACGTCAAAATCTGGGAGTGCAGAAAGTGGATTCATAATTTACAGACATCATGTACCTATGGGTTACAAACTGTAGGGGCTAAGCTTTCAGACTAGTAAGTCTGAGCATACAAAGCAAGTACTTTCAGCACCAATAAAGTAATGTTGTTTAAGCATTGATAACTTTTGTCGCATCATTGCTAACCTGTTATTAAAGAGTTAGTTCGGCGTTAATGAATGAATAATCGGCGTTCTGTTAATGCACGGTGCTGTATGACGAGGGATCGGCTTCCACAGCGAGATGCGCGTGAGTTATAGGCGAGTGTAGGAAGATACTTAATTACGTGACGTCTATTAGAAACAATATAGCTTAAAGATACGCTTGCATGACAATGGTACCCGGGCTTTGAGCTTCCTTACAGTATTTTCTTGGCTGTTCAGAGTGGAGCTAGCACTGTGTTGCGTTTTTCAGTGCATTGTCAATCAAAAGAACAACGATTCTATATTAGATTTAAAATTGGTTTGCTACCAGCTGACGAAAAATGACCTCATTAGCTGGTGCTCGTAGTGGTGCAAACTAACGGATCGGCAAAGACTATATGCACCAAAGCTAGCCTAATCCTGATCTTTTCCAGTGTGAAACAAGCCATTTTTGGAATTTCATAACGGCGTAGTGCTTTAGTAGTTCAATGCCAATTTGTGCTCATGCATATGAACCGCAAACAAATACTAGGCCATATCATGACGTACATCGGTTATAATGCAAAATTAGATGAAGTGCGGAGGAGTAAAATGCTAAATTGACGCAAAGAAGCAAGTGCTGCAAATGTGTAGAGACGATAAGCATGTGTCAAATTAGAGTTATAAATTGCAATAAAATGCCGTATCCACCATGCATAAAACGACTGAAAATTGCTATGCATTCTGATGACTGGGATATTTGTATAAACCATCTGGTTCAAACAAACAGAATATAAAGAGGCAATTATGCTTATCAATAAACGGATCCAACTTGACAATCCGCCGATGATCCTTTAAAACGAGACAAAATGTGGTGAAATCCGCAAGCTTGACGTGATAGTTGAACATTACTACAAAGTGTTCGGTACTTAGCACATCACACACAAGTCTCCCCCTTTTACATCCGGACCTTTAAAATGAAGTTGGAAGTTTTTGCATTCGCAGTGCTAGTCTTACTAGGACTCTTACAAGATTCGACTGGTGAAGAAATTGGCGGCGAAGGAGCTAACGGAAGCGCCATTTTGTTTCCATCCACAAAGCAAAATGGTGGCTGTAGATATAGCCACACGTTTTCAAACGTGGGAGAGAACATTTACTTGAACTCCGAGAACTACCCGTACACCTACTACAACAACTTGGATTGCAAGTACACAATCGAATCTCCAAAAGGAACACAAATGATATTGGAATGCGACGATTTTAACGTGGAGTATGAACAGTACTGCAGATACGACGTGTTCTATTGGTCACTCACAGGAGACCCAAATTTTGGAGACTCTCGGTATTCTTGTGGCAGTCCTTCACTGTCGCCAAAAAAAACCTATGCGAATAAACTAACCATAGGCTTTCGAAGTGACTACAAACAGTCAACGAATCAAGTGTACCGTTACCGATGCAAGATTTCCGTCGTTCCCACTCCATGTTCCTGCGGTATGAGTGGAGCGGTACGCAAGACAGAAGATGTCATAGTAATGGTCGTTAAATGTTAATGGGGTAAGACGGAGTCAACGAACCTGTGTCTTGATAACTTTTATAAATATTTCAGACCACTCGAATTGTAGGAGGCACGGAGGCCCAAGTTGCCGAGTTCCCCTGGAGAGTCGCTCTGTTTACCAGCAAAGACTTGTTTTGCACTGGAAGTTTGATACACAATAGCTGGGTGTTGACTGCTGCCCATTGTATTGATAGTGTAGAGCCGGGTGAGACACTCTATGCTGACATCGGCGACCACAATGTTCGAAGATCGGACGATGCCAACAATCAAGTTATTACAGTTGACCGAGTCATGAAAAACTCAATGTACAATGACAAAAATCAAGACAATGACATTGCTCTATTGCACCTCAGCCGACCAGTGCAATATGCCAAAAACGTAAGAAATAGAAAAGTAGAAACTGTCTACATGCATAAACATCATTTAGCAGTTATGAAGATTCCTGGATGATAGAGCCAAATTTATCTAGATTCAACCGTTATGCCTCCCATGGAAGTACACAAGCTCGGACTTCAATGGAGTTACTGGAATTGCATCTGGTTGGGGCACTCTTGGATACGGAAAGCCCCGATCTGAAGTGCTTCTCAAAGTGGACCTGACAATGATGAATACACCGAATTGTCGTAATGCATACGACAGGATCAACCGAGAAAGAAACATTAACGTAACAATTACAAACAACATGTTCTGCGCTTACAAAGACAACAAGGACACTTGCCAGGTACCAGATGTCGGCTTAAGTTTAATGTAACGTGATAGTTGGCAATGCAAGCTGTCTTGCGGATGCAGTAGCTAAATAATCCTGTAGACTTAATATTGGAAGATTTGATGCGATGTTATTAAACGGTGTAACGATTTCGTGCTCATTTTTGTGATGACAGGGTGACAGCGGTGGCAGCTTGGATTATAAAGACGTCTCTCTTGGCCGCCATTATGGCGTCGGAGTCATAAGCTTCGGACTGGGATGTGGCGTGAAAGATACGCCAGGAGTTTACACTCAGCTAGTAAACTACCTGGGTTGGATTGAACAAAATACGGGTGAGCAAAGCAGTCGTCCCTTTAACCTTACATAACCTTAGTTAACCTTCGATGGTAAAGACTAGCATATAACCTTTGATGAATTGCTGCACCGCTTCATAGAATTGGCTATCGGATTATACTGGATTGAATGGCTCGGCATTCAGCGCTTTGCAAAAAGCAGCTTGTTATTGTGTCGGCTCTTTGTTTGATTATCACCACAGGTGAGACTTACTGCAAGGAATGATGGAACATTTACTAGTACCAGCTGGTTCACACGACAGGAATAAACCACAATCATTCGAAAAGCGGAAAATTTGCGTCAAGGCAACTGAGCCCAGCTTCCTCTGTTTGCCTCTTTGTATCGCACACGCTCCTCTTAATGTTTCAGTTACATCCGTATCGGTGAATATTGTCGAATTTTTAATAATTCAGAATATTGAAATTTGTTACAAGTAAATTTATTATATACACAAAGCATGGAATATAAAGAACATCTGGGAACGATAAATAATAGTAATACATGACATGTTAAGAGCGTCATCCTTTAAAATTTCATGTCTTCATGCATATTTCATGCGGTTGAATCGTTCGCCATATCCAAGGAAGTATTTCTGAACACCAACAGAACGACTTTTTTGCATACTGAAGCGCATAAAATGATGTAACTGGAAACTCTGATTGCGAAATTATCAATTATTGATGTCTTAACAAACCTGTGGTTCTAATGTACAGTCCAGGTTTTCCAAGCTCAGCACAACCTCTTCCTCCAGAGGACACAAGTCCAATGTGAATGTAACGGTTTCCTGCCGTTTCGGATTTCACCATCAACGGACCGCCACTGTCTCCCTGTTCAATATTTATAGGTGTTATCAGTTACACCAGATGACAGCAAAAACAACTTTTAGATAAAGTAAAAGTTGGGTTAAGTCAATTTAGCAGTTCAATGATAATTTACGTAGCAGGCGTCGTGGTGAGGAGCATAAGCGCAGAGCTTGTCTGG
>VRMD01000458.1:0-26502 GCA_009872375.1 Sminthurides bifidus
CATCCGAGGTCCTCGCAGCTCCGCCCCCAGAGCGAATTTTAGTTAATGCATTTGAGTCAATTCAACTGAATTGTGTCATTCACACCAAATGTATGAATGACCCTACTTCGCAAAATTAAAATCATAAATTTTTAAATACTGCAGTGTGCAGCTGCCGCAAAGATACGCAAGAAGCAGACAATGCACTTCAGCTTTCACCATTAGTGCATATGCATGGTGGTGATAGGAGAGAGAGAGAGCTTGCCGCGTCATCATATTAGCAATTCCCTGCAGCAATTTTACTTACGAAATAGTCATTTCCTAATCAGTAATGGTTTAGTGACTTACGATTACAATGTCAGAGGCACGTGGGTAGCAATTATAAAACATTGTTGAGCGGAGAAAGGAATCCGGAAATAAGCGTTTGCTCTTTCCATGAATCATTAATAGCCTTTCTAAGCCATTGAATTTCTGCCAAGCGCCAATTGACCATGGCCAGTATGATTGATTATGCGGAATTTTCACTCATATGCATTCAGACAAGCAAAACAACACCCTCATCAGTAAATGCACGAGACTGCAAGCTCCGGCCTATTCATGTATGCACTTCCAGGGGTGTTCCTGATTCCGTGTTACAGTTGCGTAATTAAAACTCCTTCTCTCCCACGTAGGACCGCAACTGAAACATCTTTCAAACTATACACTTGAACGAATAACATTGGTCACCATTTGCGACCATCGACTCCTTGCAACTATGCAGTAAAAAATCATCTCTGGAACGCAGGGTCTCTGCATAGATTTGGTTGCCATGCGTTTATAAAAAGGGTCACACAGGTCCCAATTTAGCACGAAGATTCCAAAAAGATATGGTCGTGTGCTTTAATTGGTAAGCAAATCAGAAATATGATAGAGGTATCCGGAAGCGTTGTCATCTTAACATTCGGGGCTTAAGTTGTTAACAGTAGACTTTGTCAAATGGCGCCCAATTTCCACATACAATTAACATTACCTTGTTAATCACGACCAGCTTTCACGATTCGTTTTCTATTTGTAAAAAACATTTACTTCTTCCTTACGGTTGAAACTAAGGTAAAGGTTGAATGGCAATTCACATTCGAAGTGATTGTCGGGCATTAGCTAGTACAATTTAGCGCTTTTGTACTTACGATTCAAAAACTAGTTCGTTTTAAAGATGGGTAGATAGAAGAATATTTACAATAATGGGTGTACCCCAAGCAGTCTTCCAAAAGTTACAAGGTTAAAATTTTTCTTGTACTCTGAACTAAGGTAAGGTAATTGACACGACTTTCACCGGTGGACAGTATTAAGTCATCTGACTTATGCTGTCAGTTTTACATTTCCAGCACCCAACAAGTGTATACATGATATCGTTGTAAGATGCGAAGCTAGGGCAATTTCTCAAAAATTGCCCTCCATTAAGGCACGAAGTATTGAAGACGTTTGGTTCTAAGTTCTACTCACAACACTAAGTTATAATCGTTCTACGGAACTAAAAGCCGTCTAGGCTGAAGCTGGGTCTCAAAGCCAATTCAGTATGATCCATTTTCCAGAATTCCAACATTTTACGTCATCCTTGCCATTGCAAACGGCACAAGACGTTGCTAAATATTACATATACAACGAATAAAATACGGTAGAATGACATCAGTTGCACAGGACTAGAGCAATTAAAATTAACAAGTAACTATACGATCTAACTCTCTTGGATGTACTCCAGTAAAAGATTCAATAACTTTTCTGCAGCTTCCCGTCGACTCAAGTTTCCGACAGGAACATTACAGATGGCAAGATATTCTTCTATTTTCGAGAACTTAGCACTGCTTGAAATGGATGACGGGATAGAGTGTAGAAGACCTTCCGGAAACTCGGGTGATAATGGAGCACTGGCCAGCAATCCCTGCAACGTATTTACACAAATATATTAATGTTCTTGACTTTCACAACACTACATCCAGTTTATCATGGCACATGTATATATTCATGACGCATACCGAGCAAATGGCATAAAAGTTGTGATCAGTCACAGGCCGCTCACAAAGATCTGAAGGTGAAAAGCTAAAGCATTGATTGTCCTTGTTTCCACTTCTTCCACCAATACACTTCGAAGACTCCCCAACATGAAGTTTTCGATCTGCATCTGTAAAAATATGCTTGTTAAATTAATATTTTTTGCATTATCTACGGCATAATTAATACATAAAATCACGATTAAGCTCACTTGATGGTATAGAGGATGTATCAACAATTATCAGGTTTTCTAGATCGATGACTTTTACAGAGTAGTCGTCTTCAGAAACAGCAAAGTTATCGGGTGAAGGGTCGGTAAGGTAAAGCACAAATCCTGACTCATTCTCACCAAGTCTTTTGGCTATGTTTAACAGATTAACAGCAATTTTGGCACGCACGAGGAAGTCCCTTGAGTAAAAGTTAGTGAGTCTTTCCCCCACATACTCTTCGGCTACTATGCGACCACACGCTCCGTAATAAATGGGAAATGGCCACTGCTCTTCTGCGGGAAAAGTCTACAGAAAAAAGGAGAAACTGAAGCTGAACATTTGCGCTCTCATCATTTTCGATTGGATTGAAAAATGCCAGGCTATAAGCCCGACTCACCTGCAATATTAACGGCTCTGGATTGATAAGCAGCATGGTCAAAATGTGAGCCAATATTGAGCTTTGGTGTGGACCTTTTGACCTTTTTGACACGGCTTGGATGATGTACTCCATTTTATGCTGTGACGGGCACTGCAGAAGATCTGTGTTTTTACCTATCTTTTCGCCGTGCAGGACGGATACATCTGGATCATTTTGGGACGGATGAGAGTACTTTTCAATTAGCTTCCTCACGGAATTCGTCACGTCGCAACTATCAAATTGTCCGTCGGTATGCCGGTTGCATATTTCTTTATCCAACTGTTCTAATTCATGGTCGTGGGCCAGCTTCTTAAGGACCAACTAACACAAATTGCAGTAAACGTAAGACATAACTTAACTATCTTAATTGTAGCGTAAATACCCTGTGAAAATTAGTGAACGGGTCGATTTCAGTAGATAAAATACCTTTTTTTCCCCTGCTCTGGTAGCCCAAGTTGCGTAAAAAACATTCTTAGAATTCACTAATTTTGTCAAGTGGTATCTGGTCCAATCGTTCAACTTGATGTCTCCTTTGATCATCTGAGGACACAGTTGAACACCAAAACAAGCTGGACATTTTGCCCGCTCCGTCAGTTCTTCTAAGTTCAAGGTGATCGCCAGCTCTCCGTGTTTCAACTTGACACCGTGAAACAGCACTACCATCAATGCCAGTAAAGTTGCAATGGTGAAAAGTGCAACCATCCATCGTTGGGCGGTCTTCATGTCACTCGGTTGCACTACCACTGGAGACTCACGTGTGCGAGAACTTCTTCCGAATACCACAGAATCAAAAAGAGGGTTTCGCAAAATGCTAATATTCCTCCACGCCCTGCCCCATAAATTATTGCGACGGCTGCCGCTTTCGACCTGTATTCTGATCCGTCCCGGTTCTTCGTCTTCTTCAGCAATGCGCTGGAAGTTCAACATTGGAATGAGCGAGATAATGCAGCGACTTGCAGCAACCAGTTTCAGGTATCAGCTATTCTCTCAGTCAGCTTTATCAATATATGTCAAACGTCATTCTTCTTTGATGCTCCACGTGAATACTTCCATAGCAATGCCAGCTCGATCTCTCTGGATCCTGTAGAGAAAACAATAATTAGCGCGATGCAATATCTCGTAATTGCGATAAAAGCATACGAACATGTCAAGGTTACTCACTTCGTAGTATCGCAGGTAACCACAAACGACAATTACCATGCATTACATTGCCTTGACTTGGATTTTGTGTTACAGCTAAAGAATGCTGACAGGTTTAAGTTTTGCGATAAAGTGCAGGAGGCATCGTGCTCTCATCTCATTAATGCACACTCACACTGGAAGCAAGCAAGTCACGATAGTGGTAATGAGAAGCCGATTCGGAATTTAATGCTGTTAAAGTACAAACTTGACGACTAATCAACATTAACTTAATGAATAAAATTATGATGGATATGGTAGTTCAGACCTGTAAATTACCTGATTGAAGACGGAGATAATAATTAAGCTACTAATACTGCACTTATAAAAGTCTTCAGCTCCTAGTGATCTTTTCCAATCACCCAGATCCCAGACCCGAACAGAGACGGTTAGTATTGACTAATGCACACCTACAATACATAAAACAATGAGCATCCATTACATAATTGGAAGTATGCCAGGGCGAAGACAACATAAAAGGTTAATGCCCTCAGTCACCTCTCAGCTGATTCCCCATATAATCGATACTTAAGCTAATAAAATAAGAATGTCCTTTGATAACTTAAAGTTCAAAGTGATAAGTCTTACGGATCTTAAAGTCCTGAGCTTGACGTTATAGAATTAAGGAGGGAGTATAATCGACAGAACTTGTGGGGAAGGCAATCAATTGTAGATGCTTAAGTATCAGGTAATCGCAGAAACAGACTTCTCATTCAGAGAATTTTCTCTCAACAACTCAATAGAATAGAAAGCCCTGGCCCTGATTTCTCCGCCCTTATTTGTTAGTGTTAGTACATAGTACACATGTTCTGCCCATAGCTGTAATCCAAGAGTAATGCACGGAAAAAATTGTCCTTGAATAATAGAACGTCACATGAGTTCTCGTAATATTTATGAAAACATTTTGAAGTTCATACAGCGAAAAAAACTACAGAAAATAGCTTCAACTCCCGCCAGATCCCATGAGCATGTGTAACTTTTGACAATAATTAATTGGTGAAAGTTGCGATTGGCAGGTTCTTTGGCAGGTCATCCCCAATCAAAGAGTTCTGCCATCAAACTTTGCTGTCATCAAACTTTCGGCCTGTTATAGGCTTTGACTTGATTAATAATGTTAACATAACCAAACTTATTTCAACTATTACACATTCAAGGTACTTGTGCCGCCTGCCATCTCACGCAGATTGTTCAATGTATTCGTATTCATTAATGTTGAGCCGAACGTACGGATTGACACTGCAAATCTCATTCATAGCTCCTCCAGATCTGATCTCCGGGCATCCTGCAGTTTAGCTCGTTCTACAGTATACTTTACATATTTGTATCTTGCCAACACTCGCCGTTTAAGCAGCATTAAGTACCCACACTTCAGTATTGGGAAGTATGGTAAAAGTTTACTTAAGTATCTTTACAAGTTCTCCCAGTATGTACATACTTTTCACGATCCTGCATTAAGAACCACAATAGTATACCGGCGAAAAGCAGTTAGAAGACAAGCCTTGCGTAACTTTTATAAATTGAGGCCATCGAATGATAACAGTTGAAAAATACAGTACAGCAGAAATAGGAACGTTGTCAAGAGAATTCTGCATGAATCGATTGGGCAACTAGGACCTAGAATAGGTAAAATGATGATGCTTCGTACGAAATGTTTCACGTGAGCTCTGAAAGCCGACCAAATTTTCAAACACCCTGGCCCGATAGAGCTTCCAATGCCCCGCTCACAGCAGTTAGGTCCTTTGACGGCATTGCGTTATTAACAGGTATGGGTGCAGTTCCAGGCATTGTATTGCATTTAATGGTTCTGCTTGGATGGTCCATAGCAGAGCTGACTGTAACCAATTTTGAGCTATTGCAGACCTTACGGCACCCAATTAAAATAAATATGATCCAGTAATGACGGGAAGTACCGCAAATGGCAACAGAAATTACAATTTTCGGTTCAGAACACGGATGTTGTTGCAGCCGAATACAAAAAGGAACAATTCGCAGGCAAAATCATCCGTCTAAGAAGGACCCGCTAGCCCAAGAGTTAAGATAACCTGTCACCATGCTGAAACTTATGTGCAAGGGATTTTCCTTTTCCCTACATAACACATGATAGTATGACATAGTCACCACGGTATAGCCCATATCCCGTGCCAGCTTTGTTTTGGTTTTACCGTGTGGCATCCTGCACTGCTGACCGTGCATACAAACACGATGCTGGGCTTAAACGGAATCGCCTAGGGATATCCTTCCTTTTCATCAGAAACATTTAGGACAAGGATAAAAGCTCATTTCTGACATCGAAGGAGCAGAAGAGGTAGAGTAAGATTTGTGCATCTCAATCTTTGGATACTCTCACCACGTGCATGTCTTAGCTTCAGCAATAAATCCTTTAAGACTTCGACCACCTCCGCTGCTGTTGATTTGGGCTAAGCCGTGGTACATATCACTATACACGTCCCAGGAGTGTGGACTGGAAAAAGAGGTTGACCAGCGTGAACTATATTTGCCGTCGAATAGTGTGGCATGGCAGATTCGTGCATAATGGTAAGAGGACGAAGTACTGGGTTGCAACTTTGCAGCAGACCCCAATGAACAACGGAAGATTTCACAGTACTGGGGATCGTTCGCGTATAGTTCTTCGTGCATGGTGCATGCTACCTTGTATACTGCGCGGTGTGTCTCTGTCTTTTGGTACCATGGTTTAGGTTAACCGTCTACTCTAACGTTACACACGTAGGATTTCGAGAAACTGTGGGAGAATGGCCATGGTCGTATTACGAGCTGCATAGAATAAAGTGTGGTGAAGTAAGTCGGAATAATACCGTGAGAAATTTGGAAACATTTATTGTGAAATTTAACAACTATCAGTGATTTGGTGACGAGGAGCAACTTGCTGACAATTACGTTCAAATATATGAGACTTGGTGAATTCAATTGAATCACAAGCTCCTTGTGTAACAGCCCTTTCAGCAGTGTCTACCGCTTTACTAGTATGCATATCATTTAACTGACAACTAGTGTACTCTGATACGTTCACGAATTCTGGGTGCGGATGAGACTACCGCAAGTTAAAATAATCTCCACAGCGTTAATTCCATTTATTATCAGCAGTTCAAAAACTTTCAAAAAGTGTTTATAATTATAGATTTAAACTTTGCTTAAGATCGCGTCGGCTTACTATCGGTGCGAAATTCAAGTCCACAGTGTCTCCTTGCGAACTTGAGTATCACCGTCGCGTTTAACTTGACCACGTAGAATCTGCAGCATTTAGTGCTTGTTTTTAGTGTAGTGTTAAATAGTGTAGAAAATTAATACCTTGTATTGTTAAATTGTTCCTGTTGTACATCAAAACCTCAGATAACTATCAAAATGGCTTCTGACTCGAGGTCACGAATGGACTACTTCAAGAATAAAGGCAAAGATCAAGACGTAAGTAAATTTTTTTATATTATTCGACTTGATAACCTTATATTGCTGGCCCATTATTCTGCTGCCTTGCCTTGACCACGTACCATTCCATAAAGCTGAAAAAATCCGACTTACTGGGATAGACCAGAAACGAACAGCAGCTTGAAGCATCCGCAAATCCGTACTATGTATCCAATCTGAATCCGTTGAAAACCGCTTGTGCTCCGAGTCACTTCAAGCAAAAAGAATTCATAGCAACACTTTAGTTGCACTTAAAATTTTGTCTGCAGATATGGCATTTAGCGAAAAGCTGAAAAAAGAAGCCTCTAGTTTGGCCTTGTTTGGCCAACATAGATTAGTGTGACGACCGGTGAGGTCGACAGTCAAGCTCTAATGCTACTCTTATATGTTCCAGGAAATGCGTCGCAGAAGAACCGAAGTCACTGTTGAGCTAAGAAAGAATAAGAGAGACGAAACTCTGCAGAAGAGACGAAATGTACCTCAACAAGAAGTTATTGAAGATGATGCAGACAAGGTAAATTTAATGGAGCTGTATTATTAAGCATTTAAATTAAGAAAGGCAAAGTTTTTAGCTTTGAACTGAGTTAACACCCTTATTTGGTCACAGACTGTACCCGCAAATTTGGCACAACTTGTCCAAGCAGCTGCATCATCGGATCCTACTGTTCAGTATGACGCGGTCACCTCCGTGAGAAAATTACTTTCATCGGATCGAAATCCGCCGATTGACCCTCTTATAAGCTGCAATATATTGCCCATTCTGGTTAATTGCTTGAGCAGCACCAAGTATGATAATCAACTTTCATGTTATTTTAGTAATTATTCTATCTGTAATGATTACTTGCTGCTAAATTCATGGCATCCGAAACATTTGTTATTTTACTTTTCAGTCCACTTCTTCAGTTTGAGGCCGCGTGGGCTTTAACTAACATCGCCTCTGGAACATCACAACAGACACAGGCTGTCGTAAATGCTGGTGCTGTTCCACACTTCCTTGAGCTGTTGAAGTCGCCTCATCAAAATGTTTGCGAGCAAGCAGTTTGGGCTCTTGGTATGCGATGAACATGAACGACTCGATTCGAGTATCCATGTGTGCTCAAGTAATTGACAATAACCATGTTCATTTAATGTAGGTAATATCATTGGCGACGGACCGCATTTAAGAGATTATGTGATCGACCTTGGTGTTATTGACCCGTTACTAAATTTCATCCAGCCGGATATTCCCATTACGTTCCTTCGTAATGTAACATGGGTTATTGTTAATTTGTGCCGAAACAAAGATCCACCTCCTCCTCAGAACACACTTCATGATCTTCTATTAGCACTGAATGTGCTTGTGCACCACACGGATACTAGCGTAAGTCGCTTTTTATGTATCTTCGTAGCTGTATTTTATGTAGCTGTGTTAGTCGCGGATTAGTGCATAAAGTTTTTGAAATCTCGGTAGGTCTTGGTTGATACCGTATGGGCGTTAAGTTATTTGACTGATGGAGGCAACGAACAGATACAGATGGTAATTGACAGTGGAGTTCTTCCTAAGCTAGTTATGTTGCTAGCTCACCGAGAAGTTAAGGTAATCTTTGAATAAGCCATTTATCTTGCATTTTGTTACGTCACTACTGCATTACATTTAGGACATACTAAACTCTGGCTACCGTTGGGTTTTGCAGGTCCAAACAGCTGCTGTACGTGCTGTGGGGAACATCGTCACAGGAACTGATGAACAGACGCAGGCTGTTCTGAACTGTGATGCATTAGGACATTTCCATCAACTATTGACTCACTCGAAGGAAAAAATATGCAAGGTTAATAGCTGGCTGAAAATGGTTTCAACCGATATTTACTGCTGGACAAATCTTAATGATTTTTTACTGTGTACAGGAAGCAGTCTGGTTTTTATCAAATGTAACGGCAGGAAATCCTCGTCAAGTTCAAGCTGTAATTGATGCCGGATTAATTCCTCTGATTATCACCCATCTTGAGAAAGTAAGACGAAGAATCGTATTATGTAATGAAATAAACAGAGTCTTAGGTCCAGGCATTGCAGATAACTTGCCTCTCCAGTAACACTTGTGGAAATTGGTGTTAAGAAGTCCAATCCATAATAGCCTATTTTTGAAATGTAAATGCTTTTGTTGCACAGGGGGAGTTCCAAACACAAAAGGAAGCAGCCTGGGCGGTGAGTAACATGACTATAAGCGGTAACAATGAGCAAGTTGCCTACCTAATAAACTGCGGTGTCATCCCCCCATTTTGTAACCTCTTGGATTGCAAAGACTCTCAGGTAATAATTTAAGTTTGTTCGATCGATGAAGTTCGTAATGCTCCAAACCTTTATTTTTGATTTTAACAATCGTAATTGACCCAATTTTCCAGGTGATTCAAGTTGTCTTGGACGGAATATACAATATATTAAAGATGTCAACCGAACAACAAGCCGATAGAGTGTGTACCCTGATTGAAGAGTGTGGCGGTCTTGACAAGATTGAAGCTTTGCAAAATCACGAGAACCTGGAAATTTACAAGATCGCGTACTCTATTATTGACGATTATTATTCTGATGAGGTAAGTCCCGTCATTGGCATAAGTTATGCTTCGGAATTTATCTAGCTTTCAACGTCGTCATTTAACCATATTTCAGGTTGAAGAAGATAGTAATTTGGCCCCGAAAACTGCAGAAAATGCCTTCCAGTTTGATCCAAACGCTGCTAAACCTAGTGATGGATTTAGTTTCTGAATACTGTAAAGATATAATGTATTGTTTATCTAAATAGTTCCAACTTCCTCCTGTTCAGTTTCCCTCTGCCAGTACTTGTGTCGCAAGAATCTATCTTTTTCCTGAATTCGAATTATGCGTTGACCATTATGTCGTAGTCAGCAAGCATGAAGTAGAGCAGCGGTTGTGACATTCTAGCTTACTACAACCATCAAAATTTGCTTAGTTTAGTCATGAATGTGACTCATGAAATTGGTTCAAGTATGGTAGAAGAAGAGAATGTTTTACCTGGGCTTATCATACGCTGTTTCCCTTATTTTGGTGGCAGAGATGTTTTTGTTTTAACTACCCTTGAGGTAAAGAAATAGCTACTGCTCTATCTAGTACTGCAGGCATTCTGGAATGTGTGAGCTGTATGTGTGATAATGAGACATGAAATGAATGACTGAATACAGATTGTTCTTTTATTCTGAGGCGTTAGGTTTGCAGTATTTGCGCACCTCCTGTCCTCTTGTCAGAGTGCATATGTTTGGACAACCTGCGGAAAATTGAGGGTTTCTTAGTGTATCATTCACTTTTCCCTTAAAGTCTTGCAGTGAGTCCAAACAGTTTTCGTAATCCAAGGTCCTTCACCTTGATCAATTGGGTAATCGTTATACTACCGCTTAACTATCGTTGCATTGTATATAGATCGCATTAACTGAGCGCCATCATTAGTTATTTTGTGTTGAGGCTGTCCTTCATAGCTGCATCCAGCTTGGCGGAAGGATGTTTTAGCTATTGGGCTTAAGAGACACTCCAGAGTGGGTATGTGAACTGACTATTGTATTATGAGTCACAGTGTTGATTAAAGGCTGTTTTTGGGCCTTTAATTTGATACTTTTAAGTAAATCCTTCCGGCGGGCCAGATGTATAAAAAATTTATGTGTGCGAGACCGAGTAAGTGCTACGCAGAATTACCATAGTAGTTGAGCGGTCGCACGAAACGCAATACAATACAACAAATGACTGAATCTATTATTTTAATACGCGACTTACATTATAAAATTAAGCTGAACTGCTGTTGAAAATGTGATTATATTGATTATGATAATTTGAATACTATGTAAGGCATGTAGCCTTCCATTGAAAAGATTGCGGAGTAAAATTTATTGTATTGTATTGCCGACGGGGTAAAGCTTGTGCAGCCGTACGTCGTGTCTGTTGATGTGTGAACTGTATGTGAACGGAAATATATGAAATCTCTAAATACTTGCACTTTTTCTTCTAGAAATAGCATCGGTCGTGTACTTAAAGACTGGTGAGTCTGTGGTCTTTTCCTATCAGAAATCTGATATTGTCAAATATTTGGCTGGACATAATTAGATTATTACTCATCTTCCGGCTATTTATGAGATTGTTGTTCTTATCGAGATCCAGTCAGAACGAACCACACTTTGAATCCTGGGATTGTTGTTCAGTCTCGTAACAGAGGATTCGATGGCATGGCACACGCATTTGTATAGCTTCTAGCTCGAGGTTAATGATGGTACTCCTAGTCTCGACTTTAAATGTTAGACTTTTCTTTATGTTCTGCGGGTGATAAGAGCATCAATATAGTCAATTAGTTCTCATCATGAGGGCAAAGTCTAAGTCTGAATCTCTTTACTTCTAATTGTAAATATATGAACGTTCGTCAAAACAGTGGGATGGCGGATGGCGATACTAAAAGCTGATGTGTAATTAAAACTCATCAAGGGATACCGAATGTAAGGAAAGCTTGTACATATGAAGTGTGAGAGCTGATTGGAAGGTACGAAGCGCTGTACAAACGCAGAAAGATTGTCCTAAAAGCTTTTAACCCGGTTGAGATTTAACGTTATCCATAAGTATGTTTATCATTATTATTTAAATTGCTTTCATCAGAAAAACGATACGATGCGTTACACGGTGCCTTATGGTTCACAAAAACGTTATTATTGCTTCACGCGAATTGTTATGCTTCTTTCTCGACTAGTTTCAGTTGTTCGTATGCTTGCATCTTGGTCTAAGAAATTGGCAATTTTAGTTAGGGCTCGCTCATGCGGTAGAAACTTGTTCTTCGAGTCAAGTATTACTATGTTTTCTACAGTTGAGATATTAAACTTAATCACGATAGCTATGATTGAAAGAACTTCTGTCAAGTCAGTACCTATGTCAATCCAATGTGCTAAACTTATTTTTTTGACAAGTGGTAATCTTATGAGTAAGAACAGAATCTGATGTTGCTTAAGGCAAAATCTAGAAAGTTCTACTTCTTGAAGCGTCAAGGGTAAGTAAACTGTCTTTGTTATTTTAGGCATAAAAGCTGGGGAATGAGGCTGATGATGCAGGGTCAGTTTTTGAAGAAAACTACAGTTTCTAAGTAATGAAACATCAATAGGGAATATGGTTCTGCTTTCACGAGTGTTTAAGCGATAAATTTGTAAATTTCTTAATGACTGCTCGTTTCGTAAAAAAATGGAACCCAAGCTACTCCAGGTGCAATTGCGAAGGTTCAGTTCCAAATTCGCAATGCGACAGCTTGAGAGAAGCACAGACTGCCAATCAGACACATGACGATCCAGCGTCAACCGCATCTCATCCATCTCTGTATTTGGCATTTCGCCTTCCGGATCCCCGGCTAGAAGCGGTTGATGCTCCGAAGGTGATGCGGAGCTGAAAACTTGCTTGATGACGATATGAATAGTTTTCAGCGACGAAGCATGAACCACGAATAAGCCGCAGAGCTTCACTGTGAAATCCACTCACGTCCTGAGTATCAATCATGCAAATCTGGTAAATAAAGTTACGCAGTGTTGAAGTCCGAACACTTTTCAGAATCGGTTGTACGTTTTCAAAAGCTCTGAGCGCGTCGCCGTGATCGTACATGAACGCCGAACTCACGTCCTGAGTGTCAATCATGCAAATCTGGTAAATAAAGTTACGCAGTGTTGAAGTCCGAACACTTTTCAGAATCGGTTGTACGTTTTCAAAAGCTCTGAGCGCGTCGCCGTGATCGTACATGAACGCCGTAATTCTTAAACTTTGTAGCTTTCTTGGTGTGTGGCAAGGATAATCAAAGCTTCGGAATCCGTATCGGATAGAAAATGGGCTCATTTCTACTCCGAAGTTTAAAATGTTCGGACAGTTTTCAACCAGTGCGTTAAAATTTTGCGGCGCAATACTTCCCGTCACCAGCACGGTTTTGAGCAGAGATGGAATCTTCAACAAGGCTTTTATAGGTTTGTTTTCCTTGTAATGGCGCACGATCAGTGATCCTACCCCCAAATTCCGAAACCAATCGTATTCATAAATCGTGTCGTCCAACTGGACCTTAACACCCCGGAAGTAATGAAGTTCATATAGAAATTGCTTGCAAACTAATCTCATCTGCAGAATGTCTTCGTAATCAAGCAGATCGTATACCAATGCTCGACACTGAAATCATGTAAGAAAAGAATTCTCAAGGAAATGGATCACCAGAGCTATCTGTTACTACATTACGTAACGATTTAAGATGCGACAAGAAAGCTCACATTTAGAGGTAACCGCAAGACGGACGTGAATTGTCGCTCATAATCCTCCTCGTGAAAGGACTTGAGCGAGCTCTGTGATACTTTTTCTGAGTAACTTTTCCATTCACCTTTGCTTTCACTGTCAAATGTTGAAACCGATTCTTTCCTCTCGAAAATATCTTGTGGCTTCGTAACAGAAACTGTTTGAATGCCAACTCGTCGTGGTTTTCTAAATTTGGATCGGAACCATTTGCGCACTGATACCCGCAATTCGTAGCACTTTGTCTTTGGCATTTGACACAAGTCGAAGAGGTGTTAGCTTGTTGATTAGGGTAGACAGTCATCTCCTCCTGTGATAATTAATTATAAGTCGCGACGAAGAAGAAGACAAAACAAAATACCAGTAGATTGGAATAAGTCAAACGTTTCTCTCCAGCCCACGAAGAAAATAGCATCATGCAACTGTCATTGTTCGCATTTCAGTTGCCGCCGGTGTACTACAAATCTATGAGGATTTTAGCAATTGCTGTAGGAACAGGTGAATAGTTTCATTGTAACCTAGCAGAATTCTATTCTATCCTATAAGACCTTTATATGCCGTTTAGGATGTATCAACCCTAAAATACTATCCCTTCATAATGTCTTTTACCTGCGGAGACCAAATTTTTGTAACCAACAATAATCGCTTATCTATTTAGAGAATTAGCAGAAACGGCTCTACTAGGCAAGAATTTCGCACGCAATGTTCTTAAATTCGTTACTTAGCAACACTTTTAAGAAGCTGTGAAAGGTCAAATCAAGCGCGCATTATTTGTTTAGGGCTAGTAGGTAGTGCCGAAAGATCGGCAAAATGGCATCAATTCCCCTTCAAGTTATTGTTTCGTGCAAGTAAGATCACACGCCAAGTTTGTGAATTTAGTTACAAGAGGACTAATTGTTGCTTCTACTTTAAAAATACGTGCTGCTACCTGCCAGAAAGCTTCGAATCTCATGACGTCGATGGTGCCATTTGACCTACCCACCTTACTCATTAGGGAACGGTAATGAAGGTAAAAGCAATTGTGAACTGCATGTGCCGGGAAACTCGCACCTGCTTCCCGACCCTGTCATTCGCGGACCTTAAGCATGTCCGGGGTTGGTTGAGATCGTTGTCTTGAAAGGCGTTTTGGATTTTGATACGTTACACGTAAGTTAATAGTATCATTCAAGGTCTCTTACGAAACGAGCTGTACTCGTTTCTTTTCAGTCCCAAAGCATTCGCGATTTGCCCCAATTAGCCTGCCACATTTTTTCATATTTAATATTGTTTTCACTCCTGCAGCTAAAGATGATGTACTGGGTATTGGCAGCCATAGGTCTACTTGCTTGCTTCGTTAGTACAGAGGCAGTATCTAAGACCTGCGACCCTGAAACAGAGGAAAAGCAAATAAAAATTTTACAGGCGCACAACGAAACCGAAATGCGGAAATTCATGTCATCAAAATTTGATGGTCAGATTGGAACCATAATGTTAGTTAATTGGCAAGACCAAGTTTTGAACATCAAGTCACCGAGTGGCAAAAAATGCAAATGGACAATGCGATCCGAAAGCGAAGAAGAAGAAAAAAAATTCAACAAGCAGAAATACCAGAGCGTGGATTTACATGCTGCACCGGTAGACGCTAGGGCATATTACCGAGTCATTACCTGCGAAGCCAAGGATTGTATCCAGTTTTATAACATTTTTGTACGTCCTCTACCATCCTTCAAAGGATCTACTCAGGTGTACAAGGGGAGAGAAAGGAGAATAGAATGTGATCTGAAGTACATGGACCGAAAAGAGTTTCATATTCAAGACCACAAGCCACCGTTCCGCTTTGAATGGACTGGTCCCAGGGATTGCAAAAAGGCAAACTGGTACAAAAATGATTCAAGCGAATGTATGAGGTACAGGTGTCCAGAAAATACTGAGAGTTGTAAAATAGACATAGACAGCAGTTACGCCGCTAAAATCTTGGGAGTTAACCTTACAGACGTACCAAAGCATATGGGATACAGAGATACAACAGTAAGAATGCATTTCCAAAATTGCAGTAATGAATAGAATATGATTGGAAACCGTTAGCGTTTTGGTGGAAGGGAATCGGTTTGATTGGGGTTGACGATCGTCGTGTCTTCATGCAACAATTGATGTTTTTAGATCGAGATTGAAAGCAAGAAATCAGTTCTTCATATTAAGAAAGCGAGTGATGATCATGACGGAGAATGGAGGTGCATCGTGTACGACGCCTTAGGAATTTCATCACATCCTACTGACGAAAAAGCGTTTGAACTGTTGGAAAAAACGGCAGACAGACATTTAGGGATTTTGTCTTTATACTGCAAAGATATTTACTTGGCGTATGGCATACCCGCAGGAATTATTGGAGGAACTGTTCTAGTAGTATTGATAAGTATTCTGTTATGTAAGCAATGCCATGATTATGAGTCGTAGCGGCAGGGTTGTATTTTTTATATCTCAGGCACAAAGTTGAAGTAGAATAGATTCGAGTCATATTATTCAAGCTCTGTACCTGCTTTTCGGCATTAAGTAGAGGTATTTGTATTTTTAGAAAAGCCAATCCATAATGTTAAGCCCCGTGCATAAATCCATTGTTTAAACGTAGCATCTTCATTGCCCATTTAGGTTCAGCCTCGTAGTTTCATCATTGGGCCTTCAATTGCTACGTACATAGACCACTAGATCTTCAGCTGGTGCGACAATAAACTGTTCTTTGTCCATAAAGTGAAGCGATAGTTCTTGGAAACAAATATAAGTCAATATAACCCATTTTTTTATTTAATAACGACTGGCGCGTATTATATACGTGTTTAGGCGGAAATTAGAAGTGCAGATCGCTCAGCAATCTCCGTGGATCAGGTCATACTGGTGTCAAATTAATAACAACTTATACTTCGATACTAGTGTACTCCGTAAACTGTTCCTAACCTATCAGCAGTACCAGTGGCATTATGCGATTATGCACACTGGAGCAAAAGGCCCGCACAGCAAAGGTCTCTCTAAAATGTAGCAGTTCAATATCATTTGTCACAGAGATTAGTTGCCCTCTTACGGGATTTGGCAAAGCAACTAGCAAATGGCGATACTTAAACGCTGTTACATGCGAAATGAATTGGCTGAACCAGCCCGAAAACATTTAAGAATCATATTCAGGTATGAAATAGCTAATTTCGAAAACTTTTCACACAATTAAAGCTATGCTAACTCGATAAGCTAACGCTCAATTACCGACAAAATTTCGTCCATTTGCGAATCCGATAATCCGATACCGTGTTCAGCAAATCGAAGTACAATAAGGCATGCATGTATCCAACTAGGCACTTGTAATTGAATCACAGGTGTGTACTATACTTTTAGCTGACAAGACAGAATATTATGAGCATGTTGAGAAGTTGATATAGCATCAACGAGGGTAAACACAGTATACTACCAAAGTTGTTCTGTCGGCGTGTCTTTAAAATTATACTTCCGTGCTTCCCAGTATGTGCCCATGAACTTCCACTGCTCGTCTCCAGATCTGATTGAATTGGTATGTTTTCTGCAATGATGTAACAAATTCAGATTATCATAAGCACATTGAAGCAGTTGCATTGCTATTACGTAGGCACAACTATTTGGCATTACCTAAACCACAAGGGTTGAAATGGATTATTTTCTTCCTCCCTTTTCTTTCTCCTTTCTCGCTGGGACTGCTCTATTCGCATTTTCAACTCTTCAGCTCCTATCAAATCCCCTTCTTCCAGTAATCGTTGATCTGGCCTGAATCTGTAAAGCAACAATGCCATGAATTGCGACTGTGTTATGTAAGCTTGCAAGTCTGCTTTTTGAAAATTACTGATAGACAATTTAGTACCTTGTATCCGTGTTTGGTAGGATTTCTCGTAGGGATGGATGCAGCTCATTTAGTTCAACCGCCAATTTCGTAAAACCATAAAATCTTGCATAATCGTCGGGCATTGGATCTGTTACAAAAAAGATTGATTTCATCAGAAAAATGCTTCACCCACATCTCCGTCGAGTATTAACAATTATATCGCAGACTTACTCATTATCCAAATGCATCGAGCTGAGGGTGGTTGTCCAATATAAAAGGCTTCATTCCAATGGCCAAATAAGTTACGGATCGCTACTCCTTCTGGATTTAGTATAGTCCCAAAGACTTCTTGTTTTCTACTAGACCAGTACGATGCCTAAAAAATCAATATTTGTTTTTCAGATGGGAAAGGCTATTAGAAGCTGTGTCTAGCTTCAATAGTATCTCGTTTCTTCAACACAACAATACCTTAACAAATGTGAGCTTGCAAGTTAGACCGTCGCTCTGTATAACTACTTCTCCGTACAGATCTACGCACCGATTTGGAGCAGAAAATATGTTGTGAACGCAAGTAGTTGCTTTATTGTAACTATAATGCTCATTCCATTTGTTGAACAAAATGTGAGCTTGTCCAATAGGCTGAATTTCCATAGATTTGCCCCAAAATTTAGTCTTTAGCTGAGTTTCTTCCCAGAACTGCCAGCCCCTACCGTCAGCGTGGCAGGCTGATACGGGCGGATGATGGCTGACCTGTAGGTAGAACATCTTGGGTGAAATTTACAGTTAAAAAATTTACTAAAATAGCTAGAATGTAATTATATTATCTTCAAACCCGACTGATTGAAATTACCTGTTCCGCAACGAACCGAAACCCTTTTTCGGGACGAGCTAGCTCAAAGGTCTCTCCTAGGAGCGGATTGAAAGGCTTGTGAGTCCGATAAAACGAAGCTGAATAACCAGAAACGGCAAATGCAGCTACCAGAGCTATACGTTCTACTGGATCGCTTTGTTTAGCTGAAATCAGCGAAAAAAACGTTGAGGACGGTTAGCCTGAACATAACCAATAGTACAGTGGAAGTAGCACATACTCACCAGCAGCATCTAACAGCTCGGAATATTCTAGCTCCTCACTCATACGTTGCAAGACACCTAATGGCTCATTTAAGGCTACTGGCATAGAAACCTTGGACAAATCTTTTCCAATGTTTTTTCTCAAGATTCCCCACAAGGATGGAGCATCGTTACCACTGGGAGCTGGGCATGGTAGCGTTATTCGCCTTGATTCACGACTAACTTCTTCAGGTATTTCAATATGCGAATTGGTCATTCTACAAGGCATAACATTCGCATCGGAAGCAGCATGGTCTGGAAAATATTTTTTGATAGAATAGTTGTTCGTTAGTTCGAATCTAGCGATGCTTTGTTCTACTTATTACACCTGCTTTGTAATGGCATAGATAACTCACGCAACTCACCAAATTTGGATTGCTCGGAATTTTCACTATTTAAAGAATCTGCTTCCCCGTCTCCTTCAGAAGAAAGGCTTTCTTCATCTGACGAAGTGCGGTCTTCATCTTTGTTACTTTCGATGGCATCATAATATTCTGAGTTGCTTAGAGAGCCACTGTATGACTTCAACTGCAAGTTCAAATTGACTTGAAAATCCCTGTAGAAGAAATGAAGTAGGTTGTAAATGTGCAGGAGTCTTACAGTATCACAAGTGTGCGGGCCGTTATACATCAGATCAAGAGAGGATTCTCTATTTATTCGTGAAAGTCTTGACTTAAGTTCAGCATTTTGTTGTAAAGCTTGATTTAGAGCATGGCGCAAGCTGGCGGCACCTTCCTCTATATCACGTGTTTTAACAGCCGATCCAACAGTTTGAGCTATATCCCGCAAATTTCCGAGAACTGCAGAATAAAACAATCCGTTATAAGCACTTGCGCAGAATTAAAAAGAAAAGACATTGGAGCGTAATGAAAAATAGGTACTCACCTTCTCGAGCTAGCACTAAAAAATCACGAAGTTGATGATTTTCCTGATCTTTTTTGGTTTGCGGAATGCTTTTTAATATTCCTTCGAGGTTAAAAAGACCTTTTTCTACCAAGCTTAAATCCTTATGAATATTGTCTACATCACTCGGTGAGCTCAACGGAGAAAGTGGAGCTGTTACT
Organism: Sminthurides bifidus; assembly: GCA_009872375.1. Taxonomy (NCBI): domain Eukaryota; kingdom Metazoa; phylum Arthropoda; class Collembola; order Symphypleona; family Sminthurididae; genus Sminthurides; species Sminthurides bifidus. The sequence continues at coordinate 19,496 of VRMD01000458.1, forward strand.
TCTTTAGCTGGTGATCCTATATCTTTGCAAGAAAGAATATGCTGCCTATACAGTCGATGTTCCTTAAATTTGGCTACCCACTCCATATAAGTTTCCTTTGGCTTTATCTGAAATATGAGTTACCCACATTGTGACCCTTTCATATTGATAAATGACATCACCAAAAGTTTTTGCGTGAATCATAGTGAACAGCAAACTCATGCAAACGTTCAAACTAAAAGTAGTAAGAATTACCTTCAGATGGTAAATACTGTCTTCAGCGTCAATGTCAATCCGTCCGTCACTATGTTTAGTTGTAATAACAGACAAACCTGCATCTAAGGAACCATGAAACTTTCCACGAGCACAGTCCCCAGCACTTTTCCCATACACTATGATTCCTTTTTCAATGATGAAGTATCTCTGTATTCCACACATAATACACATAAAGCAATTTACACACCATGGTTAGTTAGCGTCGTAACGTAATCTGTATCTGTAGCATCATTAGGCAAATTGCTAATTTACTAAACCTTATGTCGATAATCATCTTATTAAACAGTTGTACTAATTGTAATTCAACTACGAGCAAACAATTAATTAAGTGCTTTGTACGCCATCTACTCACCTTATGATATCCTTTCAATGGCCATTTACGCTTTTTTAAGACGAACCCTTCAAACTTTCCTGGTACAGTATCGTAAGTTTGCCCTTCTTTGAGTCCCTCCAGTATCTCCCATTCCGACCGCCTTGACTTCCGTTTTCTTCTGCCTCTTGGGGGAGGCTTGGGTGCAGTCTCAACAGTCGTATTAAGCTTTATAGAACCTGACCCTGAGCCGACAGAAGTCTCACAACTTGCGACCTGCTAGCCACATAAACCATCCATTTATTTAACCGCACTGATTTTCCAAAACATTAGACAGCGGTCATACATCGAAAATATTCAATATTTACAGCATTACTTTAAGCCCGCTAAAATAATTGCCAAATGTCGCCGCATTGCTTCAACTGCATAGTTGGCACTTTGGGTATTTACTTTCACATGTATGCGCTTTGCTCATAAAAGCATGCGAAAATTTATTCCTAGCATGATAACGTCTAGCTCCTCATGCTGATTGCTCCTAAGAATGCTCGTTTTCATGGTTAGTTCACCGACCAAATGACCGCATTTAACATCGTAATGCATACTAATACTAGACCTACAAAGATAACTTTAGGATTTCGATAAGTCGGTCAGCGGCAGCAAATGTTTGACGTAACGGTTTTGGGGTTCGGTGAGATCCGAAGCTTGAGCAAAACGATCGCCTCATAAACATTATAATTCAAGTATAAATGAAATTCTGACTGCCTGTACTTGTATGCAAGAATTCAAAGAGATACTAGCAGGTTCTGTTTTGCGACAACGGCAAGTGTTTCGGTATCGTAACCACGAGATTCTCAGCGCTCAGCTGTGGTCATACTTACCGTGTCTGAATCAGGATGCTCGTTCATGTTGGCAAGCTAGGCGTTTCCACAATATAACGTTTTCATAGTCCTAGAACGTGATCACCTGAAAGTCAAAAATTCATTACTATGCGGTTTTTTGCCATTGTTATCCTGGTATATGTAGTAAAGGAGCATGGGTGGGCGAATCAAGTGCAGATATGAGATACAACATCTTCCCTTTTTCAACTACAGAAGGAAGAAAGTAATTTTTTAAGTATTGACACCATTGTTACCGGAAATGTTAGTGTTCGGCAGAATCAGTACTACTTTATAGTAAACTATACTTGGTTTGAGAGTTTTCTGCTTATGCCGCATACATTGTACATTTCCCTGCACTCATTGCACCAAGTTATCAAAAAGTATCCCTGTAAGTCAATCTTATACGATCACCTTCAATAACGTCATTCTAGCCCGTTCTATTTCAGGTGGTGGAAGCTATAGTTTTTCCTGTTTCCAAACGCTTTTAGTTTTCACGTTGTTCTGTGTCATTTTGCTGTTTTCGTGCCTTTCGCTCAATCAATATCGTCTGCATTGACCACGGTCCTTTCACCATAGTTAGCTTTGTATCAGTTTATATTAAAAGATATAGAATCCTAATCAAGTAACCCCAATGACGTTAGTAGATAAGGAAACTGTACGATGGGAAGAACAAGCATGAAGAAAAAGGATTTTCCATGCCCGTGTCGCCCAAATCTTTCTCAATAACAAGGTTACTGCTGTCAGAGTACGAATTTTCCCAACATGACAACTAAACTGAAGTCTTTTTCTCTAGTTAAATGAATGGCTCAGTTCAAAACCGCGTCGTAAAATCGGAAGCCAAACACCTCACTCGATGGCTACAAAATCAAATAATTTAGCAGACTTACGAAATCAGTGGCCGAGGAAACTGTTACTCGACACAGTTGTTACACGACGATCAGATTATGTCACTTGCAAAAACTACTTTCAGTCAGAGACGAATAGGTTCGTAAGTAAGTCTCTGCAACCAAGTGATTTGTTAACACACTTACACTAATGACACCTCAAGTATTACACCACCTCAGCGGTTTTGGAGTCAACGAAGCGTAAACTCGAGCCAACAAGCAAATACACAAACGAAGTGATTCCATAAACAGACTCAAAGCATGAGCAACGTAGCGAGGCAGTGGCAGAGCACCACACCGGTATAATTTCATTAACAAAGTTGTATCTTAAAAGTATGTCCCACGCAGAAGCGTGAATTTAATTAGGCTGGTTCTTACAGAACTTTTCTCTCTCTCTCGTCTGATTGATTCAATTTAGCACCACAACTTGAACGAGTTCTACTCGGAGGAAATTGTACTCATTAGCCCGGATATTTAAATTATCTGCTGATTCTTTCATGATCATTCACCGCGGAAGCGATCACTTTAGTCCTCATCCCAGCGCAAATCCTGCAGTTTTACAACAAACCAAAAACACGGAAGTTCAGGCACGTTGGCGTTACAAGCAATCAGGTGACATTCGCTAACAGTTAGCAAGTATTCGATGAATTCGTAATCAAACGCACACTTTTGTTCCGACAAATATAGACGTATTCAAATACAGAAAGTGATTCTGATGAGTCCAAAAAAACTGTGGTGTAGACAGATCAAACCTTAGTTTCCTACCGGTTTGATGTCATGCGAATGCCAACTGACTGTCAGAGCAATCAGGTGCTTAGGATTGCGTAATCTCATTATCTCATCTCACAAAACAGTACAAGTGTTCCACCCAATCAGCCCTACCGTTGCAAGGTTGATCGATGACGCCAGACACTTGTCTTTGATGATGCAGCACATTTTTTTTTGCCATGCACACGGCGGACGTCAGTCAGCAATAGCAGCACTTTTTTACACAAAATCTTCAAAAGTGGCACAAATACAAACTCTTGACTGGGTTAAACAAACCTACCAACTTGCAACAAGTAATCGGTAACGCAGTCTCCGCTCACAAAATCCACAACATTTCCCAAAATGAGGTATTCCACTGGACACTTGGCTGTGTTATGTCGAAAATTGAAGAGTTTCATATCAAAACAGTTGGATTTAGCACATGCTGAAAAGTTTCATCTCTGACGTAATTCACCGGAGCGTGCAATCACATAATTTTGATGCCATAAGTGTTAAGTCTAAACGTCTACTCTAATGTGGAAGGGCAATCAATCCGTCCGCTTCGGCTCACATTAAAAACACATACCCTAGGAAGTATAGATTGCTTTAAGGATATCACGAATTTTCATCTTGATAACAAAAGGGTCCTACTTTGCTTGTAGTAGCACTGTAGACTTGACCACACTGTTATACTGTGTAATCACAATTATTTTTTAAAGCACCGTAACTATAAGCAAAATTGTCCCTCAAAATATGCAATATTGCATCACACTGTAAAAGCAACTGCAAATTTTTATAAGGTGCTAAACACCGCAAAGCAGTCGGGCTCAACTAATCTGGATTTATTCCTATCACTGGTACCGTAACAGCTGATCGCGTATCAGTTGCACATGGGTTATACAAATTGCAAATATTGAGCTTGATTTTAGCGAATTTTTTTAATTATTTATCTGCGAGATTAAATTATTTTATATCGTTGTTTGATTTAAATATGCATGAGCGCTAAGTATCGTGTTTATGTCTACCTATTCGAGTTAACTACGGTGCTACTTAATGGCTAGCCGTGAGCTGATTGCAAATTGCAATGTACTGTAGCAAATAACATGAAATAGCACACAGACGACGCGAGCACTGATCGCAAGGACGCTATAACACTGACTGTGCTGTGTAATGTGTTCTTTTGCCACTGCAATGTACGGAGGATGGGAATGAATGGATGCTGCTTGAGGGAAATTCTAATTTAGCGGACGCAATGTTTTCACTCTTCAATAATTAATTTATCAAGTAAGGTTATGGAAGGAGGAGAGATGATGGAAAGGCTCGGGCCGGAGACCGCTAATTGTTCAGTCAGATGGTATTTGTTGTGTGACCGGTCAAAATCGTGCACAATGCAAATCAAGAACAAACGCACACCCCGCCTGGTTGAAGCTCCCTAATTAAGCAAATCCTTTCACAGGATCGGGGAGCAATTAAGGAAGAATCCACTGCCGCTGTGCAATGGTCACTGCAACTGGTCAGTTTTTAACAAAGGACAACACAGGCCAGTGAGCACTCAGATCGCGAGAACCTGACTGAGAGAGAACATGTGAGGCAAGGCCAGGTAGTAGATCCGGTCTACAGATGTTGATTTTGTGTATTTGTATCTTATGGTTCCGTTACGTCCTGACTGATGTTGGGAAAAGGATCGGCTGTGCCTTGGATTGCTGAGTGAATCGCGAATATTGGAGGGAGGGCGAAGGAGAAAGAAGAAGGTGACTGCTTCCTTCCATGCTCACCAGCACGATTGCGAGAACGTTAAAGGAAGCACTGTAATGTCGGGCTGTAGATTATGAGGAGCAGGAGAGCACATGGATGGATTAATATGACCAGACCAGGACAACAGCAGTGTGTATGAAAACATTTCGCGAAAATCCAATGCTAAGAGTTTACAGCAGCTGAAAGCTCAGAAGGAAACGGAGAGCCTGTGAATCGTGAAGACTTTTTGGTCCTTGGAATGAATCGCAGGATTGAACTCACAGTCAAGAATGTTTCTTCTCTTCGAGAATGCCCAAGCTCCTCAGCTCAAGCTCTTTAATGTTGGATCATAAACCAAGTCATTGGTGGCTACCAGGCAAGTGAGCTGGGTTATGCTTTATGCTCATGCTTTTAAGTTCACATGTGTGGCGAAATTCACATTCACAGATCTGTTTCACTTGAGCACACCACGCGTAAAGTTGGTGGAAAGTGCACGAAGGTCTGCTCCCTAGCCCAGCCTCAGTCAGCTACTCTTTCTTGAAACTTGCAAGCTTTTCATCTGCAATGCACCACGTGAGTCACTGTCAACATTTTGGTGGAACTCGCCTTCTTTTGGCACAAACTTTGTCCCTTGCCAATTTTCTCCTCCATCCACCTCCGCTCTTTTGGCTTGCCTCTGGCCTGGCGGCTTGTTTTCACCCGGATTTTGCTTTCCTGCCTGAGGAGAAGAATCTGCGAACGGGAGGCAAACAGACTGCTTGCTGCTTCACTCATCAGCTCAACCTCTGTTTTTCTGCTCCGGACAAATGCTAAGTTTGCGAAGTTAAGGACCGTGGCTCGTGCTCCTTTAGCATATGCAAGAGACAATTATACATGTTGCTAAAAACATGTGATTCTCACAGTCTAGCGGTGTGTAAGAGTTACTAGTTACTAAACCACGAACATGGCCTTGCTTCAAAAGATAGTTGGGCCACATTTCTACTTGAAATGCTTTTACTCTTGGGAGATCGTGTTGCACCCGCTCCCATGTTGCCTTGTATGCGTGGTAACTTTTCCCAATTACACGACTTGCGCTAAGTGCTCGCATTCATATCACGTTCCTTCCACCCTTGGTTACCCGGTTCGGGTAATTGCGACTTCTGGCTGGATCTCTCTGGAGTTTCTGTGGTGGCTGGTACTCATCTTGGCTTTCACCATCGGACATGGTTACCTGATTTATGCATCTATTCCCGCTGGTGGTTGTCTTCGCTGTTACCCGTTGGTGTTAAGTATAACAAGCTTTTGAGGTCGGCATAGCGAAGTGAAAATATGCAGGGGGATCCCGTCCGTTTACGTGCCGTGTATGAATCAATGCTCAGATCTCAGGAGATTGAATGCCACGCGTGGGCTGCATTGCCAGATAAGTTAAAATTAAGACGTACTTTTTCTGAGAAGTACAAACTGAGGTGTCGCATTTCATCTTGATCTGTAGCTTTTCCGACTATGTGGCCTCATATACTTGCTCGGAATACGATGTCAAAATCAGAAACACACTGCCAACGCACTCCAAGCCCATTACGAAGCAGGTCATTTCAAATTAAGGGATTTTTACCGAAGAGAAACTCGTGCATGTTAGTGCTGGACGGTTTCCAGCTGCTACTAGCAGAATTGATGGCCTGAGGCGATTTTTTATGCTCGACGTAGGTATTCTGACAACTTATATAGGTGAGCAGAACAGGAGTTGACGGAGCACGAAGGACTTTTGCCAGAATTTCAATCGCATGCATTTAACTTTTATCCATGTGTCCGTTCGAAAGGAGCCAGCGATCGTTTTCACACGATTGTTAGCTTTCTGAGTGTTATGCACGTGGTCTCAAAACTGAAATAGACTGCAGCCTTGCATGCAAGAACTAAATTATTAAAACGAAGGCATCCAATCCAAGAAAAATTGTCTGTGAAAGTTGTCACTTGGTCGTAAGAACTAAATGGTGACGTGAGAACCGTGAAGGTGTGACTGAGAAGAAGCAGAGTGTGTATGGTGCCCACGGCAGTTGGTTAGGAGATATGACGGGAAACCATGGTATCGTACAGGATTCCAAGTGGGTGCCGCGTGACTATAGAGTAGTCAAGTAGATTTGACAACAAGTATCCTTCGTTGCCACTAGAATCATTCAAATGCGCGTAACTAACAGAGTGTCTCCTCAACTCATCGTAATTACA
>VRMD01000459.1:0-26454 GCA_009872375.1 Sminthurides bifidus
ATTTCACAAAAGAGTAATTCTAAAGCTTTATGCCAGAACTGCCTATCTGTAGCATTTATCACAACACTGAGAGAGACAACTGACTTCACGGGAGATCAGTTCGTTAAAGAAAATATTTATGTCTTCGATCTCGTGTAATTTCTACTTTTGTTATTAATGCATAAATAGCATACTAGCAGTTCAACTCAACATCAGTGATAATATTGGGTACGGTAGCTGTCCAATCCGCCGAAACGTTGGTCTGCTATCAGCGTATCAGCCACACTGTTTAAACAGCAATTTAATCTTATGCATGGAATTCGATAAATTCTCCCATCCTCCGAACTTTTCCGTGCACCACTACCTCATTAATACACCTAACTTTACGATGGTCACCAAAATATTAGCACTAATACCAGCCATTGATAAATACAATACAAAGCATAACTGCATTCATGCAGCCAATTTGTCAATCCGTCATAAGGAAATATTTTTTAACAGTCACATACCACACATATGATCCTGCCACACGAACAAAATGCAAACAAATGCAATATTTTGCATATGATGCAAGACAAGTTCATTTGTCATCCCACTACGACGTCTTGAAAAACCATCGCATATCACAATTCGTATTCAATAAAAGCCGCAGTTAATTCAATTAATAGTTCTTGACACATGCACTTGTCCATATTAAAGGACACTTTGTTTTAAAAGCTTTCTTGAATTCACATTGCATTGCTCTCTCACGAACCATCTGAGAGAGGAAATCCTATCCGCACATTCCTCCCCTCAGTATTATAGTAGCGACGGCCGGATGTATCCTTTGTCTTTTACGTGCATATAGAGCATCCTCTTGTGATGCGAGTTGAACGAACGGAATCATTGCCCTTACCTTTACTCACATCACGGCAATTGAAAGATCGTAAAAAAAGCCATTTACTCATGCTCTCGTGTAGCTTAATAGGTTGCTCAAGGCTCAACTCACCTGTAATATTCTCTTGGAGTTAGGAATGTTTGTTTGTACTCGCATTTCTGACACTTGCCTAAAAGAGTATTTTTTGGACAGCGAAATCTCACGTGGTCAACGTATTCTTTCAAGTTCTCTTTACGGAGCTAAATTGGAATGGTCACCTGAGGATTTCTACATGTAAGATGTTTCCTTAGTTTCATTCCAGAAGGATTAAATCGCATTGAGTACCAGCTTATCCTACATTTTGTCTTGATAACTGTTCCTGGGACACCAACCTTCAAATCTATTCTCTGCCTTAGCACACAGTTATCCAGTTCTGATCATAGGGTTTTATGGTGTCATGTCCCTCATGGGTCAGCACGCATGCTGTGTACAGAATTTAAAACTTTTAACTCTTGGCAATCATGAATGAACAACGGAATGAGGATACTGGGTCATTAATCTCATATGCACAATTCCATCATTTAGTTAGCACAGTTCAAATTGACATGGCATCATGACAGAGAGAATGAACATAAAAATGATCATGAAGGATGAAAGTAACGGCGGAAAAGGTTTAGTGCACAACAAAAGTACGAAGTACAAATCCGTCCGTTTCGAAGTTTTTTGTCATTTGTCTTTGGACATTGACTAAAAGTTTACTTCGACATCAATGCATGTGTTGATGACTGTTGACAGAGAGAAAGCACGGGAAAGCACGGAATACATTACATGGGGAAGTAGCGTGGAGGCGGTGAAAGTCCTACGTCTCATGTAACATCTCACGTAGCCCCATACAATACAGAATGAAACCCGTTGTCAGCACCAGAGAAAGCATCAACAGTCCCAGCGGTATGTAGGCGCATGTACAAGACTATGCTGAAGGGATGGTCAGCAGTGTAGGAGTGTGGATTCTGGATCAATCGATAAAAAGGAAAGCAACTTCATGCTACCTACCTTTAGACTGTGCCTGTGTTTAAATTTTGCTTAGTTTAGTTATTTGAGCGACTTGTAAATATAAATACATCACAGTTTCACTTTCATAATCATCGTTGATAAAATCAAAGAAAGTGTATACATGCATTTGTGATTGCTCTGCCTTTGACAAAAGAGTGACAGGGAAGTTTTATTCTTGCTACTCAAAGGTGGAGTACACACCTTACTGATCGAATCGCCAAGCGCTTTTATTTCTCGGTAGTTGCCTCAAGAAGTTCACCTTTCGGCTTTGCGATGAATACCCAAAAGTTAAAGCAGCCGACTTGCTTGGCTCTCTTAGTTTTTGTTCAGTATTTGTCGCTTTCCAACGCTCTGGTAATTGTATTTGTTGCTCTCAAAGTCTCAATTGATGAATGTTGCATATGCATTACCACCAATTCGAAGCTTTCTCACAATCCTTTGCTTTTCTATTCAACGCTTTCCAATTGTAGGCAGAAGGAGACTATGATTCGCAGGATGACGGGCCTCCACGGACATGTAAGTTTTTGGCAAAAGAAAAAGATTATTATAACCTGTGTCACACCTTTGCTCTTGACTTTGGGTCATCAAACAGTTTTTCTTCGATAAACTTATCTGCTATTGCGTTTATAGAATACTTCAGCTTGCATGTAACAAGTGTTTTTTTAATAGCGAATAAACCAGTACCAGAATTCCGCGTTTATGAAAATAACAACGTCAAGGAAGGGATGCCGTGCTTGCTCTTCAGGATGGACGCCGCAATCGTGGTCGAGCCTAAGCGTCAGCTAAATAAGGTGATGGGAGCGAGAGTATTTTTTAAAACACCGGCCAAATCGCTGTAAACGGCCTGATACGTTGCGGTATGGATGGACAGCTGTCATGCGTTTGTAAAAAAATTCTAAACTGCTTATCCTTACTCCCTATTCCAGAAAGCTGTCGTGAACTTACCCGTTGCGGCTCACTCAAAAGGAATTTGTGGCCGTGGTACAGATGCCAGAATAGAATTATCTTGGGGCTCATTCCATTTAAGTTGGCACTTTACAAAGGTAATGAATTCGCAAATGAGCCATGTAGCGTGGCAAGCTCTATTGCAGTTAGCTCATCATGCACGACAAGCACTATGATTTTTAAAAGGAAAATATAGGCATGAATTTTTGCGTGAACTCATATTGATTATGAGAGAATCCAAAACCAAGGGTATGAAATTATTGCATTGAGAAACTACACCCGCAAGGAACAACGGAATCGAGCACAACTACAAATATACAATAGTTATGAAATGAAAGGAAATGAGATTGTGCAAATGCCACTGAGACTTAAATGCCCTGTTTGACTTTCAGTCTCGTGTTTCGGATGCTTGGTATGTGGACATCATTCAGTTGAGCTTCAACACATCGGACAAGCTTCTTAGTGATCTGAATTGTAAGTGAAACTAATTTACACGCGAAGAAGAATGGGTGCAACTCCGTGTCGTATTCGTATTTTCCACGGCAGATGAGCTAACTTCCTCTCATTTTTACCACAGCGCCAGCCATTAATGCAATAACTCCCAACTCAATAATGTCAATGCGAACGGACGACCCTTTGACATTGTTCTTGACGCCGATCGGTCGCTCGTACCAATGCAACAGTCCTCCAGACGTAAGAATGCAGGACAGCAAAAAGAACGGTCGGGTTACAATACAGCTGAACAATGTGCGAATCCAACCATTCGCAGAAATGACGTCGCGGCAGTATGGAGACGGTAAGAAGATGAGTGACGATTTTCGCACAGCCATGCCATTTCCTGTGACAAATGACTGTTTGGACGGCTGAGATTGATGGCTCGTTTTGGTTTAATTTAGCGTTTCGTTGCGCCTCAGAGGCCGGGCGGCGAGACGACACGGTTCCATTCGCAGTTGGGATGACTTTTGCCCTGGTGGTTTTAGGGACAGTGGGCTCGTACGCTGGCTACCGATACTTCAAGATAAAGAAGATTGAGTATGACACGATGGAGTAAAACAATCAGTGATTCATCACACCAACGAAATGATAAAAAAGGCGCTAAAACATACTCAAAAAAGTATTGAACGACGGTGCTAAAAAACCGTAGATAAACTGTGAACAATTCTCACCCAAACAAGCATGTCTTCCATTAGAGATAAAACAATATCAAATGCCTAATAACGTTCAACAGTCACGCTGTTCATAGTTACTTCTAATAATAGTCAGAAAGGATGAACCTTGAATCTGTAGGTGGACAGTTGACAAAACTTGTAGCTAGCACTAATTAGTTGGATTGCGGTATGTTGTGGTTTGCGCGAGGGCTTGGCCAGCAAAATCCATTGCCAAAATAAAGCTGCCATTCCCTGTTGCGATGACGAAAATAAATGTAAGGGGCAAATTTGCTGCACTTTTAGCTAGTCTAATCCTTTGTTCCTGGTTCCTGATCCCCTCGCCATTCAGCAACAGGCTTTATGGTCATACGCGGCCGCTATAAAATGGCAAAAGATAAGTGAAGCATACTGTGCAGTGCCATTTGCGAACCTTGCGTCAGACTTATTCAAAGCTCTTACGCAAGGGATATAAATGCTGACATTGATGTATATCCAAGTGTATTATCTCTGCAGGAAGTACTTTTGGATTTGATGAATACTTTTTCTTTCGTAGCCTTTTTCAGCCGAGAAGGCCGTCTTTTTGTGTGGTTGATGTTGCGGAAAAGCAGCTAAGAAGAAAAAGACAGGTGTTTACATTGCCAAATTACTTAAATGAGCACAGGTTTAAGCCAAATGATTATACTTTTCGACAAATTATAATTTCGAAATTTATTCTTCTATACCTAAGATCAAGTTTTCCTTTTGCTTCATGTGGGGGCGGAGCGAAACTAGAATGATGGAAATTCATGCTGTTCATGAGTCATGTCACAGCGGGTAATGGTAGTACCAGCCCTTTCTGGCTCCCTTTTTGGGTATTTTTGTCAGCCGTCAAACGTTTCAGTTTCTCAAGCTCCTATGTTCAAGTCAGTGAGTGCCAACAGACAGACTTATGATTCGCAAAAATGTAAATGCGCGAAATGTGGTGTTGTGGGGAAAATAATTGAAATTATATCCGTTCTCAATAAACAGTCACACTCTAAGTTTGTGGGAGTACCTTCTTGACTTGGTGGCTATATTAAATGTGTTACGCTGAGATCTTTTGACGCGGAGAACTTGCTTGAGTCTCTTTTTGAAAAAACTACGTTTACCAAGGACACACTTTAAAGTTTCATGCTGCTACATCAATCATTTTTGTCAAATAAGTGGATTATTTTTTATCGCTATGATCCATCATAGATTGGAATTCATGTCAGTCACAAACTAAACGAAGTGCAGGACTCCACGGTGGATGATGCAATGCAATTCAATACGTACCTTAACCATCAGTTTCTAATTAGTCCTTAACGGGAAAGTAATGATTTGATGCTAATGAAGCCACAAAACCAAGCGTGACTACTGGCTGCACTAGCACTTTTGTCCCGCTCCAACATTGCCTAGGCAACATAGCAAAGATGAGGCTAGGCTCTCCGTTAGAGAAATTTCATTCATGCTATGGTTCACAACAATTTACAATTCAGTAATATTTCAATTGTGTATGCTCAAGTCGTTGCTGGTTGAGTGATAGGAAGCGTGGAATTTTTAGGAGAAAATTGGGAACGGGCGGTGGAGATGGTGAAAAGTTGAAGCCTTTGTTCTTGGTACCTGCCAAGAAGAAATTGGGCACGGTATTTTGTTACAAGAATATCATGTTAGAAAATTGAAGATGAGACTTGACTGTGGGAGGCAAAGGATTCTTTGTCATCTCAGGCAGCGAGGCAGGCAGAGAAGTTTGAAGCAGAAAGCCAAACAGACAGAGGCAAACGGACTCGAGAATAGGGAAAACAAGGAGGAGAGAATTGGAGCAGAAAAGGGTTGAAAAGTTGCGAAAAATTTGTATTCCCCCTCCTCGGTTAATAATGCAAACCGTGTAAATGAACTTTGCTGACTGACTAAGAGATGCAAGGCGTTCAGGAACGGTCCTCATAGCTTTCTAGTACGCAAAACCCTTCTTTTCTCAACTGCCGTATTGTAGTCACGGGCATGGGCCCGAGCTGCGGCTAGAAATGCGGTGAAGTATGCAGTGTGCAGTCAACGTGAAGAAGCTTCAATAACAGGCAGTCGCCAGTCAGTCAGATTCACCCGCCAACATGAAGGAATAATGCGACGGTGAAACGAAAATCCGCGCAATGAGGGCGCATGAGGAAAGCTACAGCACGCTTTCCGCTGCAACTAATAAGTGCCAAGACCCATCCTCGGTCAGATGAAAAATTTGATAGGAAATAACAAAAGTTAAAAGCATCTCCAACACATGATAGCACCTGTTTTAATCGGAATATCTTCTGCTACCTACTTCACGGAAGGACAGGTAACATGAATACGGGAATTAGGATGCTTGAGAAGCTGAAACCGGATCGCTGCTTTCCATCATACGGCTGAAAAATGCAAAGTGAGCGAATAACGTTGCGTGCAGGTGCTAGTTGTTGCAATTTTCTCCCGCTTTCCAACATCCCCGTGCCCTACAATACAGTAGACACTCACGCTTGAGTAGGAGCTGCTTGTCGAAGCTGATACATCAGAACAATAAGACTTAAGAGAATTTCCTTGAACGAGCGAAAGATGATGATCAACAAGTCGTGTGAACTTTTAGAGGAAGCCAACGGTAGCGGTAATCCCAAACTGCAAAGGCTCACGCTCAATTGCTCATTCAATTCACCGTGCAGGTGAGTTGATTCGCAATTCAACACGTGTATTCATTTTCTGCAATCGTAGAAGACGTGTCCGTAGCAATAATTGCAGCAGCCACCATGGAACCGTGAACGTACAGTGTTCCGACCATGGAGACATTGGACACCTTCACATTATTGACTCACGCTCCCCATGATTCTGACAACAAAGTTTTGCAGCGGTGCAATAGAGATAATAGTGAGTACGGTGTATAGATCGCTCTCTCACCGACTCCTGAACGCAGAGTACCAGCTGCTTAAACAACTGAATGAACGCAATGGATATATAGCGTAAAAGACCATACTCAAGATCAAAGGTAGGGAAGACGACAGGTTTCGTCTACTATTGTACTCGAGTGGACGGAAACCAATGGGGTTGTTTATTATTATAGGTAGTTGGTGTAATATTATGATAATTATTTTACAGTATTATCTCATCATGAACTGCCCACACCCTTCAAGACCCCTAGGCATACTATAGCGCTCGCTCCCGCTCGTTCACTCTCAGTTAAGGCTACCGAGTTGACATGATCATGTCCTTTGGATTAGATAGAAAACCAATTGCAGCAATGGATTGCAATGGTCGAAGTTTTGCGAATTTTTGTGCAAAAGTGCAGGTTTCACATTGTGTTGCAACCTGATCAGTTGCTTTCTTTCCCAGGTTACAGGGAACAGTCGTGAAGACGACTTTTTACATGAGAAAGTGAGCGAAAAGATTGCTGAGATCCATGTCTTCCGTCCGAGTCGTTTATTTCAGTTGACAAGTACTGATGTTTTTGTTTTTTCTTTGGATTGTTGGGTTGCAGAGTATTTAATTATTCGGATTGAGTTCTCAATGTGTCGACCGTTTTTGTGCTTAAGTATCTGTTGCAAGACACGTGATTAGAATATTCCTTACGGAACAATTGAGGAACGTGAGAACTTGGGATTCAACAATTGTTTCCGTTGAAACTAGTTGTTATGTGGATAAACTGCCGTTTTACTTTACAAAGTGTTTCGTCTCGTATATATTGGTTGTGTTCCGTTAATTTTTGTCAGAAATTATCTACTTATAACTGTGGTGTTGAGAAGCTGGAAGGATCAATTTACTGTCGTCAAGACTGAGACACTACCTGGATAATAATTTGGAAAACGGAACCAATAGTGTTACTGATACTGATTGTATTATACATGTGAAAATAGTTTGTGTAGGAATCCAATATATTTATCCAAGTTACCATTGCGTTGGAAAAAGCAATTTTTTCCAAAGTCAAAAATTGTTAAGACTGAACAAGATTGGTATGAATTTATACAAGTGACCTTTGAAGATGCGAAATTTACAAGAGGAAGGCGACCGAAAGTGTTGAAGTGCAAACGAGAGAGAGGCGGAATCATAGGAGAGATTATTGAGGTAAGAATTCTTGTGACAAGAATTGTGAATTCATTAATTTGATCGAAGGTTCTTCTGAAGGTTGCTCGGCTTTACGGTCAGCTTTTTTTGAGTTCGATCGCATATCATTATGCTGTTATTGTAGAAAGGTTGTTCGAAGGGACGGCGATGGTAATTTGTTAACTTGCGATTGCAACTAGAAAAGGTGCAATGGTTCCTTCATTCATTTGACTCGTACTTGCGAAGAGCATGTGCGGGAGGACAGAAGGAAAGCGAAGGACAAGCTGATTAAGGGACATTTTATTGCAGGGCTTAGCAGTGATGTAACTATCAGTTTTTGTCAGCAGGCGGTTTAGGCTTTTCGCTTACCACTTATAGTGGATAGCAATTATTGAATGAAGATGTATAGGCGGGTCGAGACATGGATATGGCTGTGATTACCCCTCAGGAGGTTAAGTGTTTGGCTATACTTTATGTTGATGTAACACTTGCAGTGGAGTGAGTCATGCGATACATTAAGAACGATGACGATTTTGCTCAAGACAGTTTCAACGAAAGTAAGCGGATGATACTGATCAGTGGAGCCATAACGCTGTGGGACTGTTATCTTTTGGAGATGCAGTGGGGTACAGCCGTGTAGCTGAAAATATTTGGGTACGCTCCTGTACGTGAAGCATTAGTTCTATCAGTGCACTTAAAAGATAGTCCCTGCCTGTCGTGATTAGGTAGTAATGCATTTGTAGGACTTTGAGCTAGCTGTTGTCATTATGGTTGGAGCAGTTTCAACGTGATAAATGGTTAAGATGAAAAAGCATTCGAAAGACTGACTGAGCTGTGATTTTCGTGAAAAAAGTTTATTCTTTTCGAGGTAGGGGATTTGAGCACTCTTATGCTCCTATAGTAGCATTTCGATTCACATAAATTATCCCTGTCCAAGCTGCTTGAGTTAGGAATATTAACGCTCGCAATGCTTGAAAATCAGTTCTTGTGTTACCGCTAGCAGTAAGAGATGCCAGGCGGCTTACTGAGTTTATACGCGACATTGTATCATGCAACGTGTGCGCTTTCTCTTCGTTTAAATGTGGGTTCTTTAGTCAGCTTACTTTCCCGGAAATAAATGATCTTGGTATCCGTTATCTTCAGTTTTCTGAAGATCTACACGTAAGTGTTTTTGTCTTAAGTCAATGGACAATGACCTAGATCGGTATAATGGAGCTGACTGGTCGTTTCAAAACACTGTGGTTGCATTCGCGTTTACTTATGTTGTTCCATACGTCGATTCATGTGGGAAAGATTAAGGAAAATCTTGTAGAAAATTTGCGGAACTCTGCGTATAAGATGAGAAGGAGAAAATGTCCTTGAAATGCTGCCAAAAACCTAGTTTTGTTGTGATTTCAAGCCGGGTACAAGCAACCGTGTAAGTTATGCAGACATTTTTTCCTTCGATTCCTTAAGCATTTAACACAGTAGGAGCGTAATTATAGTGCGGTATGCTGTCATGTGCCAGTTTTTAGTGTGAGGGAGATTATCAGCTTAAACAGGATGGATCCTGGTGAGGGTTAGCTCGGCAAGGGGGAGGACGTTGGAATAATGCGTAACGACTATGTCATTGCTAGAATTTTCAACGTTTCGATTCTTGTTTTCAGAGCACGAATTCTCAAAGGACTGATGCAACGGCTTTCTTGGGCGAACAAGTTAACCGTGCAAAATGAATACACGGAACAAAGACGTAGTCTACGAAGGGATAAGTGAAGGACAGGAGGTTTTAGGAAGTCTGCAACTAGCTTATGCGGTAACGTATACAAACAATTTCTAAAAGTGTAACAGGAACTGTTTACTTGATGAATTGCATCTGCTTCTCTGCTCTTCTAGTGTTGAATTATAACCAAATTTTGGGTTTTCAGAGACGAAAAAGCTACAAAAATCAAAGGTCATCTTCTTCTCCTCCACTTACTGAAGATAGCGGGCAGTGGTCCTCTTCATTTCCATCCAGCCCGATTAAAGAACAAAGTCCACATGGTAGCACAGGTACGGCAAGCAAGCACGTGAAGTCCTCCTCTGGATCAACCTCATCTTGTAAGTGCAAATGACTAGCAAAGATCTATGGTTTTAGGTGGGCAAAAGTTTGGTAGAATATCTTAGATATTATTTTTGGATTTTCATTATTTACAAATAGGCGAATACAATACTAATGGCGTGAAGAAAAGTGACTTATATGGAACTCCTCATTGGTGGCCCGTTGAACAAGAAGAAATTGAAGACCCAGAGCGGAACCCGCGCTCTAAAGTTCGTAACCAACACATAAGCGTATCTCAAAACGAAAGTTATTCCGTGGACATTGGTTGCAACGGTAGGGCAGCAGATCATCGCAGTCGCAGCCGTGAAAAAGAAATGACGACTAGTGCGGACACTGTCATAGTGAAACATAACAAAGCCCTAGCCTTCACTATTAATTTTGATGATAATGTTCCTAGTGAAGAAGTTAAAATGAGTACAACCAGTGTTCATGTAGTGGGTACTAACAAGTCATCAAAGGGAAGCTCCGGATTGCCTGAAGTGCTTAGTGATATACCTCAGTCTGAAGATATTAGTGATTTCAATGAATCGTCCGAAGTCTCCAGCGAAGTCAAAGATGCCTCAAACGCTACTGAAGTCAAAAGTGATAATGGAACGTATACATTAGATGATGATGATAGTAGTCACGTTGAACGACGACCAAACGACATACCTGTTACCGAAATCGATAATAACGAATGGATTCAAAAATGGGCAACCGAAGCTTCTGCTCATGTTCCTGGTACGGTGAAAAATTGAAATAAAATGCTTCAAAATTAAATTTTACTACTTTTAACAGCTTACAGTTCACTATTTTTGGGCTTTTTTGTGTGAAATGATTTCAGATGTAGCAAGCATTCCACCCTACGATGATACATTCAAGATATTAGATGAAACACGAAATATAGTAAATGCAATCCAAAACCGTGTGGCCTCAAGTCCTGGAGTTACAGAATCTAGGAAATTTGGAAAACAAAAGGTCGAAGTCCCCACCACGATCAAATTTAATCGTGCATTTAAGTAAGTCTTACATCTCAAAAACTGCGTGGGAATTTAACTTTGCCAATGAAACTGCTACAATTGCTATGGTTTGCGGTATTTTAGCATTCGACGAAATTTAAATACAAACAACGGAAGCAGCGGGCCTCACAGTAGTACTGCGAGTAACCCTCACCCGTCCTACGATTCTGACACTCCTATGAGCTCGGCATCTGTAGCATCAGAAAAATTTTCAACGGCAAGTAATTTTGCTCGGACTGACGGAGGCAGATATAGTCTGAGAGTTAAGAAAGGAAACAATGGTTCTTTTAGTGACACGGAAGTTCGAAGCTTTCCATATGTAAGTGTCCCTGATTGCTGACAGGAAAATCCAATGATCGTTAATTTGGCATGATCTTCTATAAGGAAAAGATTGATTGATTGCATCTAGTAAATTGAAAATCCTACCGTTCACAGGCAAATATTTCCAGAAGAAAAGAAAATGGTACTCCACAGTCTTCTAGGCCGCTCACAAACTCTCCCGTAAGAAGCAAGAGTATTTTGGGACCATCATCAGTCAATCGTGTGACTACCAATCAGTACGGCTCGAATCAAACAAACAGCAACGGAGCAGCACAAAAACTCCAAGGGAGGTCCAATTCGACCATCACTAGTAGAGATATCGAAATGGAAAATTGGAAACGGCGGAAGTCTTATGATCCATTGAAATCCTCTGGTATGGGAATTGCCAATAAGAGTTTGAGTAAAATTGAAGACATCAAAAAGCGAGAAGTTAACTCGGCATCGAGCAACGTAGCAGGTGTTCCTGTCAACGGAGTGCCTAGGTATATCGAATTATTCCTTAAATGTCAAACTTACGGTAGCAACAACTCAGGCTTTGGCGGAATCGCAAGCCGTATTGGTTATTTGAAGAAATGACAGCATAAACTTAAAGCTGAAAACATAGCCTTTTGTGGCCCTGAACTATTCAGCGTAGGTGCAATGGCTGTTTTAATTAACAGAAAAATTGTGGTTTTTAGTATCATGGGCAGTGTCAGCAGAGCTCCCAATGTTGCTTCATCAACTTCATCGCTATCCCGGATTCAGCATAAGCGGTCAGTTTCAAATGCCACTGTAGGGTTAGGCCTCATGACCGGAAGTTTGACAGAATACGGAGCCACACCATCAACATCTGCGTCCTCGGTTACATCTTTCTCTCCTACACCGCCTCCTATTGATCATAATTGCTGTGGAGACTACCCTAGAATGCATGATTGGATGGCCGTTCAACAGCAGTTGAATCGCAGTTCCTGTGAATCGAGTCCTAGGAAGTTTGAAGCCTTGGATACTCTAGTGATCTCCGCTATTTTTAGCCTCACAAATAAAGTTCGTAACCTGAGCTTGGGACTCCTGAAAAAAATNGATACTCTAGTGATCTCCGCTATTTTTAGCCTCACAAATAAAGTTCGTAACCTGAGCTTGGGACTCCTGAAAAAAATTCAGTAAGTGAAAGCCTGGTTTCTTAAATCATACTGAACCCTTGAAGAGAAAAGATATCGAAGGTAGATGACCGATGGAAAAATATACCACGAGATTTCTCGAGAAAATTTTAGTGTAAAAATCCATCGCGTTATCGGCAAAGAGACGTTTGTTATAGAGTTGAGGTATTTGGTACACACCTAGTTTGAAACGTGGGCGGTTTAACTATTCAAGCATGGTGATTCATCATTATCTACTCAGGATGAAATGGCAGATTAATAAAATGCGTAATGATTAATTTTTAGTCTCAAGGCCAAACCAAGCAGATGATGAAAATAGTGCCCTTATTGAAGAAATGATCACACAGCTGAAGGAACTAAGTTCTGCACAATCAGCGGAAAAGCAAGGACAAAAATCAAGTTCGAAAGAGTTATCTGGGATTTTGAAGAATGTTAAAAAATTCGAACAAGTCATACTGGGTAAGTCCGAGTGGCATATGACAAGTTTGTGTGTCTGGTCGTTGTAATCGAACATCTCTTACTACATGCCATTTGTTTTTTTTTCATGAAGTCCTCGACCGTGTTCTCTGTGATGACGAAGATGAAGATGAAATTTCAGGATAATAGGCACTAATTCTAGAGCTGCCTGGTGACTGACGAGCAGACCAGTAGAGCATGTCAGTAGCTTTATTGGAACTATTTGTTAGACGAGGGAAGTTACGAAATAGCCGTTAAGGTCACCGTAAAAGCATCTTCTGGTATTGTTACTTATTTTCGAGAAATCAGGTAACAATCCAACTGTTATAGCTCTGCTTAAAATTTTGTACATATCATATGTTGTAATCATGTTATACATACTCTGAAACGAAAACCTCCGCTACAACGCATTTACCATTACTGTTTTAGCGCACTTGTTAAAATTTATGCTCGCTATTTCCTGCGCCATTGTATCGTCGTTAAGTAATCAGATTTTTATGCACAAAAAACTAAACCAAGGAATGAAAGCGCAACGGATGATTAAAAACATTTTGCAAGGACTTTTGCAGCGACGATCTTCTTTACATAACTCGTCTTATGAGTTTACGTGTTTCTTAATGTTTACACGTGCAGCTAATACATTGGATACCCACCCTCATTATCAACTGGTCTAACAACCAGAGAGTACTACTAACGATTATGGCGATGATAACAGCAATTTAGGAAAACAAGAATTTTAGGCCATTTCATAACCTTATGCAGATGCTTTTAAGTACTTCGCGAATGTACACATGTAATTCAGTGCAAACTGATTTCAATGAATTCAGGTTAAAATTCCTCAGTGTTCATTAACCCCACCGGTTTAGCAACAGCTAGAAGAGTTGATATGGCTTATTGATTACATTTTTGCAAAGGATAGGTGAGTTAGTAGGGTACCCAGAACGGAATGCAGCAGTCACCAGCCGCGCTTTAAAAGGCACAAAGAAACCAGCAAGAGAAAGCAGAGGGAAAGTCCCTCTGTATCTTGGCCAGCCTGGCCTACGGGAAACGCCATGCTTGGGTGTGCTTTCGCACATTCGCTTTACAGAGCATGATCAAGGAATACTAGTGCACAGACTGGCGCTCCTGTGTCGACAAGCAGTTCTTAATAGATTCAAAGGAGAAAGTGAATAAAATCACCAAGAGCTCCGAATTCGGACTAGTACATTCTTTCACCTAGCTGGCTCGCTAACCCTAGGAATGTAAAACATCCAGGCGGCTATTTAGCCTGTGTGTAGTTTAGTTGCAATGGCCAATAAAAAAGATATTCTCGGTTTATTATTAGGTAGAAAATAAAATTAGGATATTTTTCTATACTTGTATTAATAAAATTCTTGCGTAACAGCTATAAAAAATACAAGCCACTTATTGCGGAGATTCAGAGACTGTTACTATTCGTGAAATATGTGTGCAGTGTGATAATCAATCTTTATACTCTAGCCTTTTAAGCCAAGAGAAAAGAAAAGAACCTCGTCCGATATTTAATAAACGTACACTCCGCATTTAGTCACAAGCTACGGATTTTTTAACTACATGATGAATAATGCAAAATCTCAGAAAAAAAGTTGTGCCGTTGTGATAGCACTCATGTGGTCAGTGAACTCAACCGCTTTAAGGACCCAACGCCAGGATATTGGGTCTCAGAATGCTGTGGGACGGGCGGGGGTCATAGCGAAGTACTGAAGTCCTGGAAAGGATAAACTTAGTTGTTATTACGACGCATATTGTTGCAGTTCGCAGAGGTTCTTCCAGAAGCCGGAACAATGTCATTCTTTTCAAACAGGCCTATCTTCATTACCGGCGATGGGAATGGGAGTGCAGGAAGTCATTCGCAGGACCATCAAGATGATGACGATTACGTAAGTTTGTTATACAACACAATATCTCACGACAGAATTCGTGGCTACAAACTGTCACCAATAAGAAGGATTAGCTTACGAATATTCAAATTATCATAGGCAACAGCTATCCTCAAGTAATGAAAAACGGGACGAAATCCAATTTCTTGAATTAGGTCATGTGTCAAAAGTTCCATGCAAAGACTGTATAGTAATCGAGATTTCGCACGAAAGATAATCTAGGTTTCTGCGGCTCGAGCCAAACAAATAATTCTAAAGTTGTGGACGCATAGTTACCCTCACTCACCATTTTCATTGCACCTAAGTTCTGAATGCGAAATGAGGCAGCAATTCCACATTTCCATGCAATAAGATGTGAGCAAGACTAGTGAATTTAAGGGTCGTGCATGCCTTTAGGCGCAGGGCAGAATAAAGGATTGTTTCCGGTTTCACAATGCCACTTATCTGAGTGGGCGGAACACATGCCTGGCTCATGAGTGCAGCTCCATCCTTACTCATAAATAAGGTTTTGAGACTCCTTCACTCGGCAAAGCCCAAGAAATATGCTTTGCAAAAATTCGTAGAGACAACTCATCACAAGAAATTTATGAGAGATAACTCAGAGGAATTCCCGATGAATCAATGATCAAAGATAATCTGCTCTGGCACTGAAAGCACTTGCACAGAATGCAAGTTTGCAAAGAAATCAGCGTTTGCCATCATACCTCTTGATTTTCAGACAGGAGAATATAATTTCGGGAGCTCCTGCGCCAGCCAACAGTAAGGTCGCTAGTCGAAGCAAATTTTCTGCAAACATAGCACTGACAGCTGTAGAAGCTTAAGTGACTGTGAACTAGATGAAAAGGAAGAGAAAGCAAGTTTTTCTGATTACAAAATGCCTTCTTTTTTCTGTTTTCAAAGCTCCGTTCAAATTTGCACATGCTTGCCACAAATCATGCATGGCAGAGCTTCAGATTTTTGCGCCTAGTAGTTGAGAAGTGCAAAATCATACATGTTTGACTTCAGCGATGTACATCCTTAGAGGAGTAATGTGAAGGCGAGATTCACTTTCACTGAATCTTGTGCACGCACGGTATTTGAAAGCTCGTTTTGCTGAACCGGCAGGATTTAGATGCATCTCTCATATTGCTCTACTATGTTTCGCAAAATCCAAGGAAGGAACTTTCACAAGACTAGCTCGATGGACTGCTAAAAGCTTCTTGGTAGTATTATTGCAGAAAAGGAAGTATCTTAGTGTTTATTCGTCTTGAAAAATTTGAAAAAGCCAAAGGAAGCTGCGGGTTAAACGAGATAAAATTGTTGAAACAAACTATCCACAAATGAGGTTATAGTCGTGCCGCACGCAGCCCATGGATTTTGAATGCTGATGGAGGATTCCCACAAGTTCACGCAAGCTTGTGGTGGTCTACAAAACGCCACACCGATGCAGTGCGATGAAGCTGTCAAGGCGTGAAGGGCATCGGTCAAAACCCTCTTAAACTCTTAAAAAATGCAAATACACCTTACAGAAAATATCTACTCACATTAAGGCACGCGGCAAATCTGAGACTATGCTTTATTACCCAAGACTTCACACACCTTACATATTAAGTTAGCATGGATCTATTCCTGATGATGACTTGAGCCTAAATGCAGATGTTAATTAATGGCTCGGAAAGGTTTTGCATGATCACAGCTTCAAAGAGTCTCGGCAACAACGTTGGGAGCAATATCATTAACTTTTGTTGCAACCTGAATTGCACTTGTAATGCGAATATTTAATGAGTTAGTACATTAAGTGCTCTAATACCTCCACTGCTTTAAGAAAAACATGCAACAGAGTCATAGTATTTTGCGGGAAGGCGTTTTTTATGGATTCCACACTCTTGCGACCACGCACTTATTTGCTGTCCATTACGGGAACATGCAAGTTGAAATGCATTAGCCGAAATGAGCTATTGGAAATATTAAGCATATTAATAGCCGGTTTATACGCGTGGTCTTGAGTTTCCGAAAAATATAATGATTGTCGTGTATCCATCACGACAAGTGCTCGTGATCAGGAGAACGAGGAGGCTGAGCAAACATTGGCGAATACTTATTCGGAAGTCTTTACTTGCGTTAGGGCTATGATGGGTCTAGGAGTCTAGATAGATTGGTTGCTGTGGTTAACACGGCTGGGGCGAAACTTCTAAGCTTTTCTAACTGAAAAGGAGGGTGCCTTGGAACTTGTAAAGATTGAGAGTGTGTACATGCAAAAGATGATAGTAAGATTCCTTACGTCTGGTAGAAAATGGTGAAAATAAATATTTAACCACGTACGCTTGACAAATTTCCAGTTCAAGAGATTCTTAAATGAAGGATTAAATGAAGAAGTAGCGACGTGGACAAGAGCGTGTATGCAAATGAACAAACGCTAGATGACGAGACGATAGACGATGAAGGATGCACAGATGATGAATAAATAAATTGTCTCAAGGAGGACAGAGGGCGACGATAATGTACCATGTGAATAAAGGCTAGCCTCACTAACTACTCGTTCTGGGTGGCTAGTAATGGGAATAGAAGTGTGATGAAGTGAATCGTTCCAACGAAATTATTGCAAATTTAGTCATGCCTCATGCATAACTTATGCGATTCGGGGCAAATGAAGAAAACAAGTTGTTTACTTGTAGTTGTTGTATGTTGCAAATAATTCAACCACACGCACTCCCACTTGCTTTTGATGATATGCTCGGTCGAAATTGATTAAAACCAGACCAGCGAGCGATGGAACCACAAGACAATGAAGACTGGCGAAATACTCTACGAAGCTTTCCGTCCGTAACCACGAGCGACTCCGTACTATGGCCAAAAATGTATTAATACTCCTAACTTAAATCAGTATCAAAGTTCCAAATCTTCCACTAAAATCAAGGATTCTTTTTAGCTTCTTCATCTGCTCTGGCGAACGAAAACATTGAAGAAAGCATGAATATTGCATAATTTCCTCTCTTTTGTTCGTGCATGGCGGACTTCCCGTTTTTACCCGCAGCCGCAGCATTACATACCTTCGACTACAAACAGTAACAAACACCTCGTGACCACGACGTAGGGAGCGGTTAGTTCTTAAGTTTGTTCTTTTCAAAAAACTTTCAGTGTTGAACTGAATTTTAATCAAATAACAAAAGCGTCCGTCACGAGCTTGAATTACGATCAAGCCGACAAGAGCTTCAGTTAAACAAGTGCCATCGTCTCACAACGTGTGAGGATGAAGAGGGGTGTATTGGTGGCTAAAAACTGAAAAGCAATCTTCTGACATTGATGGTGGAGAATTTGTTCAGGTTCGAAGCTGTTGGTATTGGATCTTACGACATAACAGTCTCTATTCCCAAGGGCAAAACACGATGATGGGTTTTTTCAAACAGACTCGTACTGTATTGTGACGCTGACATCGGAATTGAGCATTTTAATAACTAGGAAATGAAAAGTTTTGATAGATGCCGCGTAGACAGTAGCTTGGAGCCGGTTCGCTACCGGGTATAGCTAACGAATAAACTGAGGAGGCCTCCTGGTTGAGGCAAGAATTCGCTACACACCAACGCAAATGTGGATGACGTGATGTTATTCTTGAAGAAATTATCAGTTTGAATAGAAGGTAGACTCTGTAGTCCTGCTGAGCGTAAATTAATGATACCGCATGCACGATGGGAAAGATACTGTAGAAGACGGAGGAAAAATCTTTTCACCTCAGATGTGGAAGTAGAACACAGAAACGCGAAGACAAATTCTTCATAATAGGCTGGTTGATGGCCAACGTAAATGACGTGCTCTGTAATTAATGCTTCCCTCAAGACAGCTGGCTGAGAAGGCGAGAGTCACTACGGCGCACATGAATGATGCTGGACGCAGTCCTCACTTTTTACCAGTGACCTGTTCGACTGTCATGCAAAGGCCAGGGTGAAATCAGAGCTGAAATTAAGTGCTCTGTCAAAAGCTATCTATCTGAGTGAGCTAACAGCGTAAACAAGTTTGTCTTGCGTTAATGGTTCTTGTCACAGATTTCCAGGAAGATGAGAAATTGCTCAATGGATGTGACAGACTCTTTGAGGGAAAGTCTGTATCGCAAGAGGAAAATATTTCCTTCTTCATTAAAAACAAGCAATCAACTTGGTAGAAACTGGAGACATGGCACTGTTTTAACCAAGGACAGAGGGCATGGTTTACAAACAAGGTTCTCAAAGTCTTTCTTTCAGCGTAATTAAACGCAGGCAATTAATTTGGCAGAAAGACGAAGGAAATTAGCAAAAGCCAAAAAAGATGAAACTGGAACTCTGTTAGGGCGGAAACTTGAGCAATTGTTGCCATGGGATTTTCGGATCTTCTAGCGCCTTAGTTGGTACAGTATTAAAGATCCAACAAGTGCGAAACATTAGCTTCTTTTGTATGGTATCGTGGTGTACAAAAAGTGATTACAGATAACCTTGAATGCGAAAAGGATGTGATTTATATGATTAATGTCTTTACGGATAAGACAGAATCAGCTGCGGATGGTGAACAAGACTACTGTGAATGCTAAAGGAAGGAATGATCACAAGGATTTGATGCGATATTATTAATTTTTTCACGCCATCTCACTCTCCTATAGCTCGTATGCTGCCAACCAAACGTGGTGGCCAACAGCGTCGATATTAGTTTTTGCTCTTTCCTCAAGCACCAGTGCAACGGAGGAAAAGGAGAAAGCCTTGGGCAGGAGCAAAGAAATGTCAAACAATGAAAGAGTTTTTCTCCTGCCATTATCTTTCGCAGATGGTACGAGACAACAACAGATAGAGCAGATGAATGCCGTATGTGCGTAAGATTTGCTACTTTGTTGCCGATGCAGCACATTTCTTTTCACACACACAGCTATCTCATTCCAAGATTCATTTCAGAGCTCACTTTTCGGACGCAGATGCTCCCGAGATAAAATATCCAGTAGCAAAATCAAAACTGAGTTTTTCTAGCTGTTGCTATGGAGTGATTATGAACTCGAACAATGTTTGCCAAGCTGGAACATACACCGTCAGACTGTGACTTTTGTACGAGGAGTGTGTCATCCGGTGGCGCACCTGCCTCATCAGGTCACTTTTGGACTACTTTATGTGGAGTTGAGTACTCCGGCATGGAAATCGTTGCGTTAAAATTGTTCGCACGCTTGGCACGGTCCGTTCTGCAGCTGCTGGAATAATTACTTTCAAATCCAGCGACTGGGATTCAATAAAAGCCAGATGACCCTGATAAATCACTGACATGTCACACGACTAATTCTCTTGAGATGTGGACCGTAGTGACATTATAAAATACCAGGGAAACGCTATAAGAGAGATAAGCATAGATTTCCTCACATAGCAACGGATACAGTAGAGCCCTTGCTTTATACCAAATTACATGAAACGTAATTAAATATTCTAGTTGGACCGAATATCATTAAAGTAGAGTCCATTCTTACGGACCTTAAGTCATGCTTTCAGCAGAAAGTAGCTGCACTCTGTCGTGCTTACGTCACACAGGAGTAAAACTTGGAGATTGGTACTCGCTTTCCACGAATATTAGTCCAAATGCTAGTTTTCACGTCAATGTTATAATCCATGTCGGCACATATCATTCACAAAAATTCCCTTCCAAGAAGTGTGACCCGGTAGCTGTTCGAGGAAGCAGAGATCGAAGGATGTAGTATTACCTCCGTGATTATATTTCCACGCCATGGATGAATCATCAGCGGAAAAATCCCACGCTGCCATGTTTTTTTGCATCAAGCAACAATATTCGCAGGCGGGTGGTGGCAGACACCCTCAGCAGTTAATATTGCAACAAAGTTTCTCTGTTTCATTTCAAGCTCCACACCATTAAAAGTTATTTTTCGAAGCTTTTAGGAAGCCCGTCTATAATCATCATTTGTATTCACTCTGCAAGAATCTCCTTGCTCGCAAAAGGGAAGTAAAGCAGTTCATTTGTGATTGCGAAGAAGGGACTGAATCTCTACTGCACCAATTACTCCATGAGCACTTGCTGTACGCATTGTATAGTCGGTAAATCATGAGGGTAGGAGAGCACTTTTGAAGATAAAGCTTCCCGATTAATATGCGATAGAGACATAAGCCTGATTGTTGAGCAATTTGTTGCTGTGGTCACGGCTGCTGTAGAAACCAGATAGGATCAACTGCCGAGATTAATGAAGCGGCAACCTGAATCAAAGTGAGTATGCCCATTACAGGACTTATCCATGGATTTAGAGGAATGATCTCCAAGAGTAGAATTGACGTGGTTAGTGTAGATAATGAGATGCCCCACGTCAAAGCAAGTTGTCCACCTCTTGGTCAGGACATCTGCGAAAGTTGGGCGGATGCCTTCTGCATTTATACTGTCGATGGAGATCATAACTGGTTTAAATACTAATAATCAAGCTGCTGCGGGAAAACATCATGGCACAGTCGCCTTGGCAAAAACTACTGAACTACGGTTACGTAATTTTATCGCAACCATCAATTGGGAGTAAAGCAAATAACGACCAAATGGCTTGTAGGTGTCCTTAAAAGCGCATTGACATTAATGATGACAAGAATCGTCCGTTAAAAGCAGACTACTGCTCTGCATTACAATAAAACGTGGATCTGAAGGAAATTTAAAGACCAACTCTGTAAAGTAAGCAGAATCACGACAGAATTGTGGTTTAGTAGCAAAGCTATTTCTCCAGTGCAGTGAGTAATTTCTCAACAACAATTTTTTACTCCATCATGTGATTCAGCTCTGTCAAATCAGCTAGGCAATATATGAATTGCGGATTATTGCGAGATCTATCCTCAACTATGTGCGTAAGAATCTGCAACCATGTACTTTAATGACCCTTCTACTAAAAGTGAACTTACCCATTTATGCAATACCAGAACGGAAATAATGCCAGACAGCTACATAGTTTGGGCCTACTCGTTGTGTAATTGCACGATGTAATAAAAAGCGGAAAGCTAAAATTAAATTTAATTGATATGGCATACAATAGCTGGTCGCGAATGAATGATTATCTGCAGAGACTTAACTCTGGATTTCACAGTAAGTTCTTCTTTGCTTCCTGACTTTTAGCGGAGTGAAGCTAAAAATGACTGATGGTTGTGAGTTCCACGTCTGAACGTTGGTACACAGTTAAATCCTCCAAGCTCCAATAAATAGGGAGGATTCAATGCAGCATGACATCCAAGCCAGTGTTTGTTTGCAGTAAATGCCGTTATCATCATTTCTCTAAGACGGAATTCTTTCTAGCAGTCCGATGTTGTAGCTCAAAGCTCAAATGATTCAATTCTAAGTAGGTTTCCTCGTCTGCTACTCGAAGAAAAATAACACAAATCACCACAATAAACATAACTTAGATTCGCAATGTACCGGCTCAAGAATGAAGAATTCTTTCTTTGTGCAAACTAGAATTCGTCATGCAATTCATAGCTGGAGGGAGTGAGCGTACCGCTTCTTCGAAACCGGATGCGGCGATATGAGGAAAAAATCTTTGGGCTTTGTCCATAACATAGAATTTGCTAGCTATCAGTCCAACAGCCACTACGTTCTTCCTTCCTACAAACCCCGGCGTTAAAAGCTTGTGAGTTGATTATTGAACAGATTTTTGCAAAATTGACACCACGAGCAGAAATACGAGGGAAATTTGGTTCGCAAGTTCCATCCGACTCTTTGGCATACGCTGCAGGGTGGATTCTAGTGTGATTAAGCTCGTGCATTCTTTGTCGCCTCCTACTCCTGACACGAACGGGCCCAAGTGCAAAGTCACATTGAGCGACAAAAACTTGCACTCTTGGAAACTTAAAGGAATGTGTTGCTAGGCAATGAGTTGCTATTGGTGACTTACGCGGAAATTGCTAGCTGGAGTGCACGTAAATTTGGCATGGGAACACGTCGGCTTGCCCCCCTTTCTTGCGAATTTAAAATTTGCAACTTAAGTACATATTTGCAATACATAGGAGGGCATACAGGCAGGAATGAATTGATGGCGGGTGAGAATTATTGTCGCATAGTCTCGCGGGTTTAGTAGGGATCTTGTTGTGCATTGCTGGGACATCACCCGTAGGACACATGTGCAGAGTGGGTTCGCGAAATGAATTGCATTGCGATAAAAAGCTTTGTTGTTGAACTGGCGGAGGATTGCGGTGCGAATAGGAATGCAGTGCACTGGTTTCTGGCAGGCATTAAGCATGAAAGATACTACAGACAAGATGGCAATTTGGACTAACTCCGAACTTGTTCCCTGAACGATGATGGCATGAACCAACTTTTACTTGGTTGAAAACTCCATCAGTTGAGCCTCACCAGCTTTGGCGTTGTAGGCTGCATTGCATGGAAGTTGCCACTTTGGCAGCGTTTTCAGAGGAAAGTTCTATGCTGCAGGGTAGGGACTGTGCATGAACAGAAAAGCAAACCGGCGGAGTAGAATCATATCTTCTTGAGCACACTATAAGTTTCTTTAGAAACATCGCATGGGCTACTGTGAACTTCCTCGTGTGCGCTAGTTTTCTCTGCCTCATCACTCATTCGTGCCTGGCCCTTCGCGGAGAGCAGTAGCTGTCGGTTCCTGGTAATCATGTGCTGAGTGTGCAGTTTTCGGTGGTTATTATGCAGTTGGGAAGCTTGTGAAGATGTATTTCTGTGAGTTAAAAAATTGAAACGCAATTCAAGCAATCATTGCCAAATTGCAAAAATTTTCCATTTTGAGCAAGTGTTTTTTTCCAGTGTTTGTGCCAAATGTGTTTATCCTTTAGTTACGAGCTGGACTTGTGTTGAGAAATTGTAACTGAAGTGTGCCTTGTTTGGTCTGTAACGTGGTTGCCTTATTCACGCCTTGATCACCGCAGTAAAGCTCGCAAATGAGTTGGTTCAGCCTCAAGTATTGTCGAAAAACCGCAGTAATCTTTGGTGAAATGCTGAATAGTTAATTAGAAGTCTATAAGCAAGTGGACTTTCAACGCTTGGAGAAGCCGGTTTGAACTGTGAAAGAGCTATTAAGTGTCAGCATTAATGACCGTTGCGAATTATGAGGCTGATGAAAATAGCATGGTGTACAACCAATAACACAAAAAAGTGACGCTGCAAGAATTTCACCTTCTTTTCATCCCCTTGTTTAATCTCAAGGAGTGGTTAAGCGATCAACATGAATAGAAATTTGAGTAACGGATCCTTTAATAGGATCAGGCGGATCAGTAGTAAAGTAAGTATCTTGCGAAGGACCCGATTTGAACTTTAAAATTCTTTCTGGGATCTCATAGTTTGTGAGCCGGATTACTGAATTTGCAGCTACACTCTCGAAAGAGAACCAGTTCTTGACACATTGGAGGCACAAACGGGTTTCGTGGCTCACGTACTTTGTATGAGATATCTAATTAATCTTACAGGATGAGTTTTCACTGGTAATCAGTCGACAAGATACATGGTGATAAACGCGCTCGTTCCTGGATGGGGTACAGGAGTACAATAGATTGGGTGGTTGTTGACATCAAGTTACGTAGCGGCAGATGCAAGCTGCAGTTCAGGTGCCGCTCATGATAAGAATGTTGCAGGATGAACTGGAGACTCGCTCACGTTTCTCTGTAATGGTTACCAGTTACCACCTTAGAGATGGTCGGTAACTGCTTTACTGTTCTCACTGAGGATGAAGCTGTGTCCTTGAGATTCGAATTGACTGGGTCAGGACTAGGACAGGCGATTTACTCAAGTGTGAAGTAAGGGAAGCTATTGCTTTTGTTGGTATAGGGCTAGGATGTGTACTTAAAGCTGTCCTGTACTCCTTGTAAGTGATTTATGCTGCCAATGAATCACCGTACTTTGGGAACTAGGTCTTTCTTGATGAGAGGTGAAGGCCAAGAGAATGCAAACAAAGGTCCGCAATCCCAAAAGAACTTAATTTTTTTCAATTTCACAGCTGTTTCCAAAATTAAAGTAAGCTTTACAGTAATTTGGATATGCCTTTTTGGAGTTCAAGTGAGTGAGACTCTAGCTTGGAGGATAGAAATATTAACATCGTTTATCAACAGCTGTTTCTACGCGGTTTGAGTGTTACAAAAATTGGTTTTGGGATTAAAGTTATTATGATTTGCCACAAATTCCTCAAAGAACGGATCTCTGTGTTAAATTCACTTAGATGGGAATAAATCTCACCGTACAGGATAGCAGTGGGCTGTCGCCTGCAGGACACAACTATTTCAAGCTGTGAATGGGCTTTACATGTATTTCATCCCACATGCATGTGCCCGAGTTTGTACCGTATCTGATACGCAAAAGCAGAGATGTAATCTGTCGGATCACGATTTAGCAAAAACGAGCAATGTTTGAGTAACGTATTGTTATTAATAACACCGACCGGCAGACAGATGAATCAAACATGGAAAAACGGAAAACCACATAGTTTCAGAACTTGAAGCTATGCCGTATTACTAGCTGTAATTGTTCAAAAACCAGAAAGGATGCCGGCCCGAATGTGATGATGTAATATCTAGACGCTACCTTTGATAAGGAGCTTTAAAGTATTAAAATATATTGAAGGCTGTGGGAAAGTAAAGTTAGAAAGATAGCAACGAAACAGTTGAGCTTCATTGTTAAAGTGCACTTTGCACCAACTTCTGGCTGCTGTTCATCGTTTGCATCATTGAAAAGCATGGTATGAGCTAGCTCTTTAATTGGTTTGTCTGCCACTATGTATATTATTGGCAAGTCAGGAACTTGTAAACTGGGTGCTGAGTTCATCAAAACCGCAGCTGTTGATTTCTACCTTTTGTTTAGGGAGAGGAAAATCCAGATGCAATATCGATCGGAAATGCGGCACGTTGTCAGATGTATAAAGGCTTTATGTAGCTGAAGCTTCAGGTGCTGGTGCAGCACTATGCACTAGAAGTAATAGTATGCTGGTTTCTCGTCTTTGTACCATATTAAACTTTGCAAAGGAACTGCCTTGATGTATTTCATTCAATGTACACCATGAGGTCCTTGTTGCAAAACAGTAAAATGTTTTTCAATCCTATAAATACATAATGTCTATTGCTGTAGTGCCATAATCGTGTGTCTGCGGAAGTAGTTCTGGCTTTCAAGAAGAGATTTGGAGAGAATTATTCTGAAGATCGTGTTATTCTAGCACTGCAGTATTTTCCACCCTCCTCTGCCGCTGTTTAATGAGGGATGACATTTGTACTGGAAAAAATAGAAGAACGCAGACATAGCCATCAGTTTACCTTAGTAGTTGACTACTTTTTATGAGATCTGCGGAACCGTATTTTTTTAAAATCAATCTACTTGCTAGATGATATAGCGTTGGCTGATTTTTGAAGCAGTTTAGTCCCGGAATGATAGTTATGTCAAAACTGAACTTAAGATACATAGATAGGTGCAATGACTGAATGAGCTATGTAACACCTGTGAATGATTTATCATCATGCAGAGGTCAACCCAAGAGAGTGACCGCTTAAAGTAGATTGTTCTTCAATCGATACATAAAAGCTTTCTCTATTAAATATTCCCAGCGAACTGGTTCCTTGCTTTGGTTCTGTTTCAAC
>VRMD01000460.1:0-26424 GCA_009872375.1 Sminthurides bifidus
AGGTACCACAGGTATCATGGCCTGGGACATGTGCCATTGTGCGGAGAGGAATGAGGAAACAAATTCAGTTTGAAGGACGAAAAGTCCTTTGTTCAATCTTGTTGACTACGTAATCGTAACAACGGAGGTTTGTAAAACATGAGAACGTTGTCCACCAGGAATAGCATTTAATAGTTGGCGGAACAGTACACCAGGGATTCCGGGGTCAAATCAGCGGGGTGCTCCTTCAGCACCCTGTGATATACACTTGAGAATTGCGTGGAAACTAGACCAAAAAAACTAGCTCATTGTTACACATGACTCTTGGTGATGTTTTGAGCAAGTTGGAGAAATTCAAAGAAGAAGGGAAGGAGCCTGGATCTCTCTCCAGTTCGGCACTCTACGGGCAGTTCTTTGTAAAGTTCTGTGTGTATTTGTATGAAAAGGACTATTTTTCTCCCTCTCCTCATGATGAGGGCCCATTTAAATCCATTATATCGGTGGACCACTGTAATCGGCAATGTAAATATATAGACCGTCCTGTTGACTCGTTGAGTTTCTTCAGAAAATCACAAGACGAACATCATGGATTGTTTAGTTCTCAGCTTCGCCTTCGCACCACTACCTTTTCTCCCGACACCCCGTTGTGAGGGTGATACCTTTCTTTGGATCCTTCTAATTGTCACCATGTCGGCATCTTTTAATTTGGAGAAAAGAGAGAATAGATGAGTTCACAACAGTTAGTCGTGTAACTAGCGCTGGTTTCAAGAAGCACAGCCAACTTGACGATTAGCTACACTCTCCTCCCGGAGGCGATGCATTTACACCCCCAATTCAACTTCTCTTCTCCACCACATCTGACAATTCCATACTGCTTGTCACCTTTGCTAGTGGGTAATTTACGCAATTTCCCATAGTAAAAGTCCATTAGGAGCATAAAATCTTCCATGCATATGTATTTGCACAAGAGCATGATCTTTGGACATCCTGCAGAGTTTCACATAGTAAACGTAAAGCTTTGTAGGTGTATTTGCTTGATAAAGCGGAAGTGAATTTTTTCCTTGTCATTCTTTGTTTGTTACCATTCCAGCTTGCACTGGGCTTGCAAATTGTGGGTGCAAATTTTAGCGATTTAACTACTTTGGATGCCTAGTCCAGCTCGTCCTGACATTTTCGTTGCTATGGAGACAAAGACTTATTGTGTGTGCAATATTGAGTTGTACTTATTTCGCGCATCCACAGAAGTTTAAGTGAACCCTCATCGCTCACCATAGCCTCATGTTACTTTGGGTAACAAATCTTGTTTTGCCCTTTACGAGAACATGATGCCAGGCTGACAGATTTGAGGCTTTGAGCGAGTGACTTTAGTGGTTGGCGTTGGCATATCGTCTTGTTTCCAATGTGGCAAGATTGCTTGTTCTTTGCTATTCTAGCGTGTCGGTTGCATCTTTGGGTAATGGAAACCAAGATTCTTGGAAGCATGCTGTATCCTCAAAAAGGGCCGCGTGCGACCCATTTCAGTCCAGGCTACGACTTTTCCTTCACTGGACGCTCGGACATTTGGGTAATGGAGATAATTTCCAGATAAAATGTCCAGTGGGAGATTTAGGACATGCCGAACGTGCGCTAAGACGTTGAAAAGTTGCAAGGGATCTCCTCACATGAGCTGCTTTCTAGTTAAGACACAGACTCGGACACACTATTCGCTCAATTAAACCTTTACTTGTGCGCCAGAACACATGCTAGTTCGGAGTCAAGTTCCAGCTGACTGATTGTAACTGAATCTTGTTTGTAGCACATGCGGCCGTGGTGGAATGCTATGGTTCAGGAACTTTGAAGATTTTGTCAAATCTTTATGCCAAGGGAGAAGCCAGACTCAACTTGTGGTTTTCGAAGAGCAGATGACGATTACACACGTATAAATTCAGAAATTTCGTTGTTTCGTCTCTGTAGCCTGATGCCTAGCTTTACGTCGTACCGTCGTGGTAAATACCAGTTTGAATGCACATTCAAAGACTACGGCTACGCGTTCTAGAAACGCGAAAATGTCACCAATCTGAAGGAATGGGCAGTAGGTCTTATTGGACGGACGGAATTGCGAAACGGTAAAAGATCAACGTCAACCCACATTTATTCTAATCTGTCCCCTCCCTTTAATCTTGTTAATTTCGGTGTACCTGTGTGTGTGTGTGCTTCAACTAATACCTGTGATTGTTGAGACAGCTACTCTCATTGTCACAGAGATGCGCTCTGCTTTGAATCATTATCTGTGCCCGTCAAAAGTCATATATGATAGCGGAGAGGTGACGACTTCAACATTGTGCCACCTACACGCTGCAACAATACGGTCCACTCGACCATTCTGCTATTACGCCTCTCTAACCACTCTTCGTCCTGTGTGGTCGACACTCTTGAACCTATCTCTAAATAGATTTTCTTTTTGTTTAAACCCAGCACGGCCAGTCCTCGCGTGGATTTTAGAAATGTTCCCTTCATTACCGTAGCTTCAAGCTAGAGTATGCGTTTGCCCCTGCTACTTGCCTAAAGACATCACCGCCATGTCCCGTACACAGAATCTCATGTCACAACAATCAGTCTACAAGTCTACCGCTCTTGACTTTTCCATGCGAAACAAAAGGTGTGTATCATTTAATCTCTAGAAATGCATTCTAATTTACGGACCACCCTCAATCTCTGTCACATTTAACAAGTAACAATGAATGCATTTTTAGAGAAGAGAAAGACAGTTGACAGTCCTGCAATGTACCGTACAAGTGGACACTAATACCTTTCAGCTTTCCATATTTTCTCAGTATGGGCACGGAAGCAAACATGAAGTGCCGGAGAAAAAGCAGTTTCTTAGCACTTTCGAATTTTATATTTAAACATTGCCAAAATAGCACGAGAATACAACAACAATAAACTTTGTGTTTAAGGTGAAAATATAAACGAACGGTAAATGAGACATGAGACTCGTTGCAAACAAGAATACG
The DNA here is from genome assembly GCA_009872375.1 of Sminthurides bifidus. Taxonomy (NCBI): domain Eukaryota; kingdom Metazoa; phylum Arthropoda; class Collembola; order Symphypleona; family Sminthurididae; genus Sminthurides; species Sminthurides bifidus. Next base: position 2,973 of record VRMD01000460.1, read on the forward strand.
TACGTTCACTCTGACACTATCTCTGTTAAGGTTCACAGATAATACTAATACGTTTCCGTTATTGCATCATGCCATACGGTAACTAAAGATATATTAAATATTTTGCTGAATTTTGCTTTGCGGAAGCGATTCCCTACGGCAGGAATGGAAGTGAAGTCGTACCGTTTGACTAGTTTATACACCGGTACCCAAAATGATTGCAATATGCTAAACGAACGGCACTCCGTCATCTTGAAGCTAGCTTGCATTTCCGCTAAAGTTCACGATGCCTTTGACAGCTACACCTTCCTGTTTACAAGCAGATTGGAGTGGCACAAGGGGAGTAGCATGTGTATTCGATCCAGCAAACGACTTTCCATTCGAAAGTTTCACGCACTCATCCAACGTTTTGATGAACGTATCACATGTGGCAGTTAACAGGTTGGAACATTCATCCAGTTTCTATAAGAGTTTCACATAGTCAGTTTTTACGCGAAAGAAACATTGTACCAGAATTGATGGATGGCATGGAGCTCAAAAATGGCATATTAGAACTTACAGATACATCTGGACCGCCTTCAGCATTGCATGCCTCCTTAACAGAATGTACTTGCTGCATTAGCAAATCGCAGTAAAGCCGCAGTTCCGACTTTTTGGTCCGTAATGAGTCTGACGAAGAATCTGAAGAAAAGATAGCACCTGTCAGAAAAGCTAGAAATTGAATCTGCGTTAGTACAATGTATGAGCGTTTGTGCTGCATTACCCGAGGATTTGCGATTGCGAACTGCAGAATCCAGTCCTTGCGCTTTGACACTGCCCAAAGCTACGAGCCACTGCTGTCGCTCCGTTGTTGAAGCCGCACGTACGTATATATGTTGTTCGTTTGGAATAACGATGTCCAGCCGCAGGTTATCCGTCGCGTGCACTGGTGATGAGAAAAAATGGCATGAGCGTCATAATTATTTCTTCTTCCATGCATTTTTGATTTGATGAAAAGGTTCTATTATAATCCCGATTAGCACGACGGCCTCATTATATTGAGAAATACAATCAATTTAAGACAAAAGACACTGATAGCGTCATTACCGTTGATTTCGCACACGGAAACGCAGACAGATCCCTTGCAACCTTGAGTAACTTCTTCCTCCGATTTATAATAAGACAGAACACCATCTTCCAGGATAAACCACCGCGGCTGCCAGCCTACATACCAACAATAAAATTTTTGAATACCATCAATGCCCGAATTCATCCCAGAGCGTCTTTATCTGTCAATCTATCCAATGAAAATCTCTCACCGTTCCAATAATTCGTCCATTTCCACAAAACTCCTTTGTGTGACATGCTGAGATTCGTAATTGAGTCCAAGTAGACTGCCCAGTTGCTATCATAAATGCGATTCAGTTTAACACGTTGTGTGAGTCTGCAAAAAAATTGAAGCATTCGTAGCTTAAATTTTACGCACTCTAGAATAGCATGGTGTGATTAATGACGGAACGAATTGGCGTTTACTAACCATTCTTGTAAATAGCTTGTCACTGACTGCCCGAAGATATGCCAGCATTGCCAGATTATTCTACGCGTGAATGATAAGCTAGTTGTTTGATTAAGTTAATTTCTGACATTTTCTGTTACTGTACTTGTTCGCATGTTCAAACGTCAAATCAATTTTTGAAAGACACTGCAGAGCAGCTGATTCCTAAAGCTACTGTTTCTTACCGACGACATGAATCATTTTTCGCCGCTGTAGATTTAGTACAGATCCAGATCCAAATTCAAGTGCGTGATCATCACGTAATATCTGACTTAATTACGTGAAATGTGAATTATTACACATCTGGAAAAAAACATTAAACTGTGTGAAAATTTTCCTCCAATCTGTCAATTTGTGAAAGCGGATCAGATTAGGGAGATGTGATCCGCAAATCAGCTGACCAGTTTAAAAAGTGATTGTTTCACGGTTCGTTCTTCGTTCCATGTCAATAATTCACTTTATGGACAAACTATTAACGTAATTAGATGAATGGGAAGTTTCGGCTCACGGTTTGGGACCCACGATTGATCGTAGCCCAGATCGTGGCCGTAGTTAGCTTGTATTACTTTACTTATGGATTTCTTCTCATCATTGCAGTCGTTTCTTATCGGAGGAGATCTTCGACTTCGGAATGTATTCGATTATGAAGTGAGTAATTTCGCACCTATTGATTATTCTTACGGAATTAAGGTCAAGGGTCATGAACGATTTACCTGCGAGCATAAGTTTAATGATTTGTTGGTTTTTTTAGAGTATGAACCTGAGAGACCGCGAAGGGGTTTCCGTCATCATCTGTTATATCATCAACTCGTTACTCGGGTAAGTCTTTCACGTCATACTTAAGTATTCATGGCTGTATCTCATGTTTTATTTTCAATCCATTTGATGATGATTTTATATACATTTTGGTATACTTCAGGGCTCTTGCACTATGTTTCATTGTGAAACGAACAAAGCTGTGCTTGGATTTTACGACGACAACTTACGGTCTGCACCTGTTACTCTGCTGGATTTACAGCGGCTCTTTCCCTAGCACTTTCTCATGGTAGGATATTTACGTTGATTAGTGTAACTATAATGTGTGTCTCAGGAGAATTCCTTTGTTTAAAGTATGAAATGGAAGATATTCCCCTGTTGGGAGCGCGCGTCAATTTATGAGCTAGTGTAGATGGATGGTTTAAAAACTGCATTTCCAATCTTTGCAGCAGTTTGAGACTCTTATTTCCACTCTATAGTTTTCCTCAGAGAGTGTGAAGTGAAGTAGCTTCCGACCGATTAACATATGTGATGCTTCATAACTAGTTCTATCTTTACCTACTAAGCCGTTGGTGCCTGAATCCGTTGGAATATGCACTTAACCGAGTATTATGTCCGTAAGGGATTGCGACTGAAAAAATTGAGATTTTTTCTTCGTATGCTGGAGTTTTAAAAGAGTTTGATAAAATTCCCGCGTATTCCCACAGGATGGAAAAGATTAATTTAAAGCAAAGATCTGTATATTTGCATTTATAAATAAACTACTTGTAAAAAAGTCATGGAGGAATAATCGATTGAACCAGTGTCATGGAAACATGCTAGTACCTAGCAAATAAGACAATCAAAATGTTTTTTTCATTACATTCTAGCTGCCCAACTTTAGCTAGCATAAGTTTGCTCTTGCACTCTGAAGCAGGCCTGTTTCGGGAATGTTTGCAGCTGATAAAATTATAAAAATAGTAAAGCTTTCCAAAATACCGGGAAAGAAACTATACAAGCTATAGTTTACCAAAGGGACCTACCCTACTGAGAGATAAACAAACGCGTGTATCGAAAAAAAAGTCAGTTGACTTCAACAACTCGCAGTTACATCGATTGATGGATTTACAGGACCGTGTACCACGGCGAAGGACGGAATTTAGCGGCCTTATGGCACTCCGGCACTCTAACAGTAAAAAATCTTAGCAACTATAACATGTACGGACGGTTTCTAGAGATTGCTTCGGTAATCATTTGTGCTAGCCAGTAACGTTGATTGCTGACTCCTTCAGATTTTAATATGTAAGGTTCTTGTCTGGATATTAAAGTAATCTCAGGGAATAGACCACAGCAGCGGCAGAGGACAATAGGGCTACCCACTCAGCTCGCAAGGATGCGGCTCCCATCTAAAGAAACATGTATTACGATTCAATTCAAGCACTTCAAAGCTATTGCATTTGTGGGTTCTTCGGCCAAAGTCGGTAGCTAAGCATTGAACGAAAACGGAACTTACAACAATGTAATAGTTGCATCTGTCTCCCTGGCAGCATTCGGCAACACTTCCAATCTTCATACCACACCCTGTGGCAATACGGGGTAAAATTTTCCACTTGCTGCTTACAATCGGCAGCTTTTGCGCATCTTTTGGTCACATAGTATTGTTTCTCTGCTCCCTGCGACCAGTAAGGTGTACCTACAATGAGCAAAGAGATATGAATATCTTCATGTAAAAGATCATACTTTAGGACTTTGAGGGATTAAAATTCGTCTTTCAGATTTGAAAGTTCAGGAAGGTAGCTCAATGTAAATCGAAAGGTAATCAAAAGATAATTTTCGTTAGCTTGTACTCACTTCCCCAAACGAAGCTCAGTTTGGCACGTATCCTCATCGGACTCACAGGTTTTTGTTGTGGACAGGCACTTTTCCGTATTTCCTTCTTGTCTCGTACATACATAGCACTCAAGAGATGTAGCGATTCCTAAAAATAATGTTTAGCTGTCAGATGAACGCTGTTACACACGTGCAATTTAATTACAAGAGCAACATGAAAGGATCCGACCTTACCGATATGTAGCAATAGAATTGTTGCTAATAAGGCGACTCTTCGGACGCAGGTCATTTTAATGCCGGTAAAAAGAAAAATTCCCCGTTACAAAAGTTCAACCAATAATACAACTTAAACATCAATTCTCAAAATTTAACTGGTGGCACACCCTTAGTTATCGTTTCTTTTGTCAAATTCTAAGCATTCTGACAGGTGTATTAGCACACTATTTTGTGTCCAACGGCCACCTGACATTCTCTTGCATGAGCACTTTTGTTTTTCAGTGGCTGAGGTACAGAGGGGAGCAAAGCTGTTAGTCAGTGTACATACATGCATCGGTGGGATAGAATAATATGGTCACTCACCAACAAGACTTTTACATCTCGCTTGGATCATACGTAAATGACTGTTTAATTCATGCTCAATGTTTCGTCTGAAAGATAAAATATCCTGGTCGACACAATCCTTTTATTTAATTCACGCCATCAGCTGACGACAATAATAAGAGAATGAGTGAATGAGGAAGCTAAACATACAGGGATGAACTGTTATTATTTATCTTCCGTTATGAGACGAATCATCTGACGCACATTGTTTTGCGTTTCAGACACCGGTATTTCACAACGGCAATTTAGGAACGTAAATGTACAAACTACGAACTCTTTCCGTAAGTTTTTCCTTATTAGGTAACGACAGTGTTCTATAAGATGTTTTTTGAACATATAAAGCTAGCCAAGCTCGCGTAGTTAACCATTTAGCAGTTAGCACAGGAAGTGAGTCGTTTGGCATCTCGTCCGCAACAATGAATTCTCATTCTCATGGACTCACCGGATACGGACAGCGAAGATGAATTGCCACCAGGTTGGGAAGAACGGATAAGTTCAGATGGCCGGGTCTACTATGTGGAGTAAGTCTTGTCATTCCTTGGTTTTCATGAATTTAGTAGTAACATGAATCTTCGCAGGACCTGGAGGTATCACTAATATGATACCGTTGTTATTAACTTTTACAGTCACATGAACGAAGGAACTCAGTGGAGCCATCCTGTATCCGGTAGAAAGAAAATTGTTCCTGAAAGTATGCGGTATTCATAAAAACTAGTAGTCTTAGCAAAAGCGTCCAAGCAAACTAAAATCATAAATTGGACTAATCACACAGATCTACCTTTCGGATGGCGCAAAGAAGTAGACGAAGAGGGTCCGATTTTTGTGGAACAGTTTACCAAAATGAGGACCAGAACGGATCCTCGACTCGCATATGCGGTTTCGGCCAAAGAGAATTTGTACGATTTCAAGCAGAGATTTGACGGTTCTTCTACTGCTAGTCAAGTTTTGCGAGGCACAGATCTCACTTCAAAGGTTGCCTTGGTAACAGGCGCTTCTTCCGGAGTCGGTAAGTCAGTACTAACATTACAACACAAACTATGTGCTGAACCGACATGGTTTCATAGTCAATTTCTTCACTTTTATGTGTTACTCTTCCCAGGTTATGAAACAGCCAGAGCTTTAGTGCACCACGGATGCGAAGTGATATTTGCATGCAGAGACGAAAAGAAAACTCATGACATGATGGCAAAGATAAACAGAGAGCGGCCGTTCGGGATCATGACTTACGTGCACCTTGATTTGCAATCACTAAACAGTGTGAGGGACTGTGCCAATGAAGTCCGCTTGAAGTACAGGTACAAGATCTTGAATGTGACTACTCATTGATTGTTTCGATCTCAGGCTGCGAACTAAATCAATTTATTCGGGTTTTAGCAACATCGACATGTTGATTACGAACGCCGGTTTATTTGCGGCTCCGTTCGGTTTGACTGAGGATAACTTCGAGCAATCATTCCAAGTAAACCACTTAGCTCATTTCTATTTGCTGTTGCTTCTCAAGCCCCTCATCACCAGCAAGTCAACAAATCGAATTATAACGCTCGGCTCAGAGTCTCACCGGTAAGTTATTTTCACCGATCCTGTTTTTATTAATATTCACTTCCGTATCTTCTCGTAGCTTTGGCTCACAGTTATGAGTTTCTCTTAGCCTAATGTGGCGTAACGAAATGTGCAGGTTTGCCACATTCTCAAAGGAGGATGTAAGCATGGACTATCTATCACCGCAAACATCAAAGAGTTTTATTCCCTTCCTTGCCTACTGTGACGCTAAAATGTGTGTGGTTTTAACGACGATGGAGCTTCATCGGCGTTGGACACCAAAGTACAAAGTCGCAGCCAATTCAGTCCATCCTGGAAACATGGTTTACACTTCCATCCAACGAAACTGGTGGCTTTACCGCCTTGTGTTCTTCCTCTGTCGGCCGTTTACGAAATCAGCGGTAAGATTGAGATGTGCTGAATCCGCTTATAACGTACCGCTTCCCATGTGACATGACGAGCAAATTATTATTTTGTGGTCAATTAACTCCTATAGAGTCAAGGAGCGGCAACCAGTGTGTGGGGAGCCACCGCAATGGAGTTAAAAGGAGTGAGTGGCCAATATTTCAATAACTGTTGGCTGTCAAAGCCCAGTCCCTCAGCGGAAGATAAAGAGTTTGCTGCGGCGGTGTGGGATTTAAGCATTCAGATGATTGAAAGTACCATGGGACCAATTCCCACTCTATCAGATGAAGATAGGCAGCCTGTCCCTACCTAAAGTCCATGCTTGCAATGCACCTCGTTGTCATCAAAGAGATTGCGTGATATTTTCTTTTTTGTTTGAGATTATGTCTGAAACGTTTCATTGATTCTCATTTAATAGTCTGATTAAACTATCTTTTACAACGCATAAGAATTACATTACATGTAATAATTCAAGGGTTCACAAATCTGCACCAAGTTTAGCGAAATTCTCACCTATCTTCTGAAATTCGTCGTCCTGGGCAAGGCATCAAATTTAGATGGTGAAAAAATTCAGACAAAAATTGGTCCAAGTCCTTGTTTTTGTGGAACACCTTGAAGCCTAAGCTCGTCACATTACCCCCAGAGCGATGTTTCTGTGCAAAAAGACTGTTGATTCCAGCCAGACTCGTCTTTGTTTATATCCTGCTCTTGTGCATAATCAAGGAGAAGCGACCCACATTATTATGCGTCGTCAAGAGTAGTTCTCAAGTTTGCATAAGTTTTGATGAAATCCATCCAGTTTTTCAGCCAGTGGAGAAATCTTCCGTCCCACATCTCATGCTTCACTTGAGCAGCAGCGGGGATCGAGTACAGTAGGAGGGGAGCAAAAGCGTATCCTGATTATTTGTTTGCCTCCTTCCAGGCTCCTGGATGATGATCATCATCCTTCAGTACATTTGCGAGATGATCCGTTCCCCAGGTTCATCCACTCATCTTGACGTAGGTTCTGAACTTATGCTTTCCTACGACATGATATCGTGGTTACACATGTTTAAAATTCAATAGCCCATCCTATTCTCGGTGTGTCAATTAATGCATATTAATGACTCTAGCTCAAACAAAAGCTGCCATCCAAAATGCTCGACTTCCCCCTCCCAGATCATGGCTCAAATCGAGCTGAGCGTTAACAAACCTTGGGCTCTTTCACCGTCGACAAAGTCAAATAGTTAAGATGATGACCCTTCTTTTACCTCTTGGACTTTTTAGCGCGCGCTCTTTCACTCTCTCTCTATTTGCAACTCCTTGTAGTTGACTGCCTGAACATCACACGCTTTCACTCCCTCGTCTTTCACGGAGATAAATGCCCAGCTGAGAAAAGTGCAGTAGCGGGCCTATATTTATGAGATTCTAACTCAATACCTCCTACATATCATCCTCTTTAATCGGCACATTTCTCTTCTTCCTTCCCCTTATCTTTAAGCCGGTATTCTTTCCTCCCTTGCAACTTAGGTCGTTCGACTTCCTTCCTCGTCCACGAGTAACTCATGTCTTTCCTATCGTGCTTTCTCCGTTTCAAATCGCTTTCTGATCACAGACTCGAATTTTGGTGCTGTGCATAAACCCTCGGATTTTTTTCCGCCACTCCGAGTTCAACTGGAGCAAACGGTCAGTTCAGTGGAGAAACACATGCTTTTGTCCATCCGCACTTGTAGGTGTTATCCCCACTTGTTCCAAATCAACTTTTCTTAATTTCTGAATAGCTTTTAATTTTCTAAACCAGCCTGTTTCTTAAATTGCCGACGGAGCAGTTGTTAAGACCAGCGACAAAACAATCCTGATTTTCGGAACACATGCTCAGCAGTTCGCATTTGTAATCACCTTATTTAAGACTTTTGGTAATAACAAGGAAAAAGTTGGAAACTACCCCCTCTCCATCCGAAAAAAACTATGCTCCAAGCTTATAAACACAAGACTACGTTCCAGTGACTTTCTCCAATAGTGTTCCAAGGTAAAAATCTTTCAAAGACATGCCCCCAGTTACAAAGAAATTGGAACAGGAGAAGGATTCCTTTTGATTTCCAACGTACTTTTGCCCATTAAGACACACATATTTTTCCAACTCGAACTGCCAAAGTTTTTCAACTCTCTCTCCCTGCCTCGCTCCAGTATCAACTTTTTAGCAATTCATTCCCTGAATTTTCCCCGCCGTTGTACACAGACTCCGGTGGTAGCTACGGGCAGAAACCTTTTTTAAGAAAAATTCATCTCAGCCATTATTACGTACCTCAAAAGACCCTCTTATTTCCAAAACTTTGAAACTTTGGTCAACCCTCACCCGCCAGCAACCTTTAGCCATTCAATCATCCACTCTCACCCACCAATTGAGCCAATTGTCCACAAATCGCTCTAAAGAAGTTTCTCTGTTTACGCGGTAGGAGCCAATTTAGCATGATCACACTGCTTCGGCAATCGTTTTCAGTGAAACGTTTTCTACTGCCAGGAGTTTATTTTCCACGTACATTTCGACATCGTGCTTTCTGCACTCTTTTCCTTTCGCAATAATGCTACACTATGACGTCCACAGACGAAAAATGAGGAGGATCGACATTACATGGAAACAGGGAGCTAAAGCTTCCGAAGAAAACCCCCTGGCCTGGTTTTTTTGTATACCCACCGCTAGTTGGAGGTCGCTAGGATTTGAGCCACAACCAGAGCGAAGCTGAATAGATACTGCCGCATCTCATAAGTAGTAAGTTTGAAATATAAATTGTTTTATCGCATATTTTCAGTTTTACAACATTTACGGCCAAGGTCTGATGAAACTTCTTTCTTCATGTCAACTTCCTCTCGCAAGCCTGTCAGTGCGTGAACAATGTCGTAAGGTCCGCTCGTAATTCTGTTCAAGACTGCGACTGCTATTAAAGATCCAGGTTTAGTTAAGCAGGTTATGAATAAATTTTTGTGAAATGGATGCCTGTGTAGATTGGTTTGTGACTGATGCTGCTGTTGTTTTTCCTGGGCATCCATTGGGAGAAATCGGCAGTAAAGTTGGATTAGATGGTGGTGCCAAAAGAGGTAATGGAGGAATTTTGTCACTCACCCTTTCGACTCTGATTTGTTCGGGATTACCTTGGTTGTCATATCAGTTTGTATAGGGAACGTCACGGTAGCGGAGCCAAGGAAAGATTAGGGAGGGATAAGTCGGTAAATATTTCTCAAATTGTTCTCAGTTTGCTCTCCCCTTCGCCCTGCTAACCAGATCTGGGAAGATTATGCTGTGTGAGAGTACATGTATGTGTGTGTGTGTGCGGACTTTCCTTTTCCTGCCTTCTGGCCCAGGTTCTGGTGGCCGGCCGCGTTCCGCATGCATTCACACTCTTTTTCTTACGGTTTGGTTGCGGACACCTCAGATTTTTCTCGCCTTTTCCTAACCGGTCAACTGGACTGAGTTTAGATAAGATGCAATGTAAATTTTCTACTTGATTCATGACCCGCACATGTATCAAACCCTCGTTTGACCACGCCAACGAACAAACCTATTTCAATGTTATCATTCCACTCAGATAACTTCGGACAGAGGGCCCCAGTCCAAAAAATTATCCCGATCGTCCGTTCCTTCCTACCCGCTCCACCATTCCTGCATGCACTTCTCCAACATCAGACTGATCGGCTTTTTAGCTCGGAATCTCTCACTACGGCAGGTTATAAAGTGCGGTGACGAGAGTTTTTTCTCTGATCTTTGCGCCATCCACGGCCACCCTCTACAGAGATTGTTCGGACGGTGCCTCCTGCCTGCAAATGTGCAGAGTAGGTCAAGAATGTGTGCTTCCCTGCTTTCACTGACGGGGAAAGAAGGCGGATGGACTGAAGCGTGTGCTCTCTACTCACTGTCAGTTCATTGAATACATCATTCTGGAAGCAGTAAAAGAACAAGAGATGTGCACGGCTCATTGTCAAATTGTCGACGGGGATGAAAAGGTTCATTGTTCTCTCGCGTAGCGGAAACTGAAGCTTCAAACCGCACACAATCCTTCAATGATTCCTCCCTACATTCAAGGTCCAGTGGCTCCAAGCTCCGTTCTTGCAACAGCCACTATGGCACGATCCACATCGAATTCACGAGTTACAGTCTAGTAACTGCTGGACAGGAGCCTGCATTTGCACCAGCAGGCTTGGCTTTCTTCTACGGGAAACAATGATCACTGATTGGAAGTTTGGACAGGGACAAAGAAGACGCGGAATTGCATTCTTAAACAGCTTTTAATCGACACCGTCGGCCAGTACCGTTATTCATGTGTAGCAGGCCTTTACTCGAGATTCAGAATTCTCAATCTTGACCTTGGGAAAAACGGCTGTGATATTCATTTAACGTGCATGCCCAAGTTCACTTGTTACGACGCTGTCATTTGTCCATCGGAAGGGAATCAGGAGCGTAGACCTTACAGCTTGCTGGTGTGCAATGTCCAGTTTGAACTGGAAAGTTGTGTAATCAATCTTTACGGATGTCGCCCATTGTCGATTTCAATTGTTACGTGGCCGGATGAAATTTGTGAAGCGCTCATCAATTCTACATAGAGCTCGACAGAGCCTGGCTGTCGGAGTAAATTAGTTTGGCTGTTGGCGGTGAATGTCCTCCTCGTTCTTCCCCATTCCGGAGAATCTATCATAAGCTAGTTATACGTGTATGAAACTTTTTTATACGTCTTTGAGAGATCGGGCACGCGAGCTACAGAGCAGAGGAGGTAGGAGCCACCCTCACAGTGTTTTTTTGAGTCCCTCTCCATTAAGAGGCTCGGAGAGAGGAATCCGCCCAGAACTAGCCGCAATCCCGACTTTGATCCCTCCGAAGATGTGTCTTTTGAACCGCCGTTGTATTTTACTCGGACAAATCCCCGGCTGGTCATTCTTTTGGCTACTTTTAAATTTCGTTGCTTCCATTCCCCGCCCCAACATTGTCACATTCATCACCACAAATGCTTTCTTATCGTCCTCTATCAACCTCAGTATGAACCCGGGCTACTCCTCTTCTCAAACATTTACCCCCACCCGGCCGTTAACTGTACCCCCAATAATGGGCCCGGATTTAGAAATCACTGATTAAATGATCACGATAGAAAGGTCACAACATAAAATTCCCATCCGCAATTCCGTCTCAATCTCCTTTTACTCATTCGAGTCTTATCCACTTTCTCCCTCAATTTCATCCCATTCCTTAAACAGTTGTATCACTATCTAAATCTTGTTTTACTTTCCACCTGCTCGTCCCCGTATCCGTACTCCAGCAGGCGCTTCTGTGTCTTTAGCACCTACTCGAACTGCTGCCGAGTCTGACCTTTCAGCCAACTTGTGCTTACTAAGGGACGAATTCAAACCTTTTGACCATTGGGAATACATACTAGCATAGCATTGTGTTTTTCAATGCCCATGCCAAGACGAAGGTTTGGCGTTAAATAGAGGGTCAAAACTGCTTGGAAGAGCCTGAAAGATGCTTTACCTGTGTCACAGTGCACGACTTTTAAATTTTCAGTATCAGTTCTTTCAGCAAGATGGGAAGACACTTAGGTGCAATTCTTGAGCAAAGGATCGCGAGAACATTTTTCGTAACAGAGGCAGACAACAAAGCTGTGAGTGTATCTCTCAACTCGACTTTTGGCTTTGGGAGAAAGTTCCAAAGAAGGCTGGCAGCACCATTCCGTATAATATGACTCAGCATTTGCATCCAAATTATGCCATTAATCAGAGAATTCAATCTTATTAATAAGCGGAAGACCGGGGCGGAACGGAGGTTCTCGACTAGTAAATCAGTAGTATTTACCAATCCAATTTGAATATTTTTGATTACCTAGCATTTTCCCTCCGAGCCACCCATCATGTCCCGCTCAACCGCCGCACAAACAATCAGCTTTTAAATGCTTATCTTCCCAGCCAGCACAACTCTTTAATCCTCCGTTAAAAACCGCATTTAAAGTCCTCATTTCCTCCACTTTCTCCGCTTCTGTACATAACTTGTACACTGACACTTGTCCCGGTACAGAGTTTTGCTAGAGTATGTTCTTCAAACTGGGAAACTTTTGGTCAGATCTTTGCTACTCTCACGTGTGCTCCGAGATGAAGGCGAGAGAGAAATCTGGCTTCTCGGGTAAGTCAAGCAAAGAATTTCCCACCTCATGAGTACAGAAGGATCCCTCGGTAAAGCAGGACGCGTGTGACGAAACCAATATCTGCTCCCTCTTTAATTTGGTTTCTTTTTCTTATCTGTGAAAATATATACCGTCTCATCCTCAAGTCATTAATTACTATTCAAATCTGTTACAGAAGCTCCCTCTCACTGCTCCTCGGGCTGTTTCCCCATCAGTGACTTTCTCCGCTTTCACTCCTTGATATAGTCGTTCCGCAGCAGAGCAGTGTCGCATCTCCCTTGATTATCGTCCGGTTCATCTTCTTCAGATCGGCTCCTTAGTTCATTACCGCTTATTAATGTGATCGACTCGCTTTATGATCACTAATTTCTTCCTGTTTATTACACAGCCCGTCCTTCGACTACCAGTGAAGCACTTTACGCCGTTGAGATGGTCCTTCCACCCTGACTTCTTGCTAGAGAAAGTCTTGCTATTCAAATACAAGTTGTGAGAACCAAGTATTCTTCACTCCACTCTCTCACTTTCAAGCCGAAGGAGGAGTACTGCCGTGTGGAATCGAATTTGAGAATGACGCGCCTGATCGTTAGTTAACGTAGAAGATGGGAAATCGTGTTAAACACGGCCCGTTACTCCTTTGTGTGGATGATCGCCGAGATTTTTTCTCCTTCCGCTACCGTCATGTGCCATTCAACGTTTGTCTGGTGGCCGTGCTGGAAAAAACTAGAGTCGAGATTCGATTTCATCCTCCGCCTGTACATGGTTGCTCAAGATGCATGCGAAGGTGGCGATGATACCACCATGTTTCTCCCTAATTCGTGGATAATTTGAGCAATTGCTTCGAATTATGTACACTTGAACCTCAAGTTGTGTGAGTTTGCTCGCACCATGTGATTGACGTAAACAGAGAGAGAGAGCCGTTTTGGAGACACCGTTCAGGAATAACGGGACAGTGCACCTTGCTGGCAAAGGATTGGGATCCGAGGGATGGTTTTGGTTCGATTGAAACAATCCCGTAGTTGCTCGTCCCATGTGAGAATTACATCATCTCTCTTTGATGTATATGTTGGCGAATCCCAGGACGGAAGGAAAATACCCTAAGTATCTTCTCCCTGTCAACTTTTCTCCCTATCATATTCAATCCATATTCACTCAACCAATTATAATCATGCTTCATCCAGCGTCACTCAAACATTAAATATCTATTTCCCATCCTTTATCTTTCTTCACTCTCGGCACTGAGTGAGAGCGTGATACCTTTCTTTTCCAGCAGCTCACTCCTTGTTCTTCTCCGTGTTGTTTCCTTATGCAAAGTGTGCAACATCCGCTCTTTGCTGGTTCCGGCCACCCTTGTGCCTTGTCACGTTGCAGCGTGGTCTCTTCCCTCCCCATGAGCTCACGGTCCACAGATTTGCTTGATTGTCCCTCCATTGTGCAATTTAATCTTGTTTCTCTCTCCCCGTCTTTTTTCACCCAGTCCTGTAGCTCTTCTTCTTCAGTCGGGTCCCGGAGCTGTACATTTCATTGCCCGGGAATTTATTACACTTTCATTGGGGAAAAAATACTTGCAAAATATCCACCTTTTACAGCTTAGCTGTTAAGCGTTTCCTTCTCGGAAGAACTATTTTTCTTAAAGCGGCGAGTCTCCCGGAGGATTCTCGCCAAAACATTCCCTGTCAATACCCTCAATGGGTTGCAGTCAAGTCATTTATCTGTAAGCTCTGTGGCTCAAGCTCTTAGGGTCGAACAAGCTGGGGCTTAAGGGATGCTTTCAGCCCCGTTACCCGGCTACGAAAATCCGGTCTGACCAGAAAGAAATCTGATTTCAGATCATCATCAGCTCTGCTTCCTTCCTTTCAGAGTATTTTCCTCCTGGTGGAGTGTTGCACGGCCATGTCATGTACTTCTCCTATCTCAGGCTGATGATGTGCTTTCGAGGAATACTGATGGACGGATTGAGAGCACACGGGCTATCCTTATCGGTTTATCGTGCGTGTTAAAAAAGAATGTGTTCTCCTTGGAAAGACAAGATTCAGTGTGTTAATACCAGATATTCCTGTAATTCGAAACATAAGTTATAGGATTTCCATTGACACGAGTTGAGAGCTGGTTCCGAGCACAATTTCCAAGTAACCACTTATCTTCAAATTACTTCTTTTTGAACATGGACCTGACCACTGGAACTGTGCTGATTTTTGCCTTTTGAAGGCCAGTCATAAGATACTATATTGGTTCATTTGACTACAGGTGTGTTTGTAGATGACGCTTACTACTTATTGCATAACACCATTACAACTTTCAAATCTTGGGTATCAGGAGTGGGTAGAGCCTGCATCTTCTTTTGTTTTTTGATGGACCCGCTCTCCTGTTTTTGCAACTGTGTTCATGTTTCATTTTGACAGTGCTATTTTTCCACTTCATGCAGCTTTCCCTTTAGGAATTTTGATGATGGTGTGGAGGCAGTAGATTTCTGCGACCGAGGATATCATTATTCCTAAAGCGGATTGAAATTCATCTTCTTGTCAATGCATCCAATAAGGATTTCCCACCCACAGCAGCAGCGCAGATTTGTACCCATCTCTATCTCTCTCAGTCATTCTCAAAAATGCGATTGATAGTGCACGCAAGAGGGGTTTGAGGAAATTTCACGGAGAATTATGCTACAACACTACTCTCTGCTGTTATCTTCCGTATGAGTTGGAGCTGATACGCTGTTGAATTACTCGGATGTTGTTCGTGTGTAGTTGTTTTTCCGCTCGTTGTACTTATTATGTAGAGGAGATGAGGATGCTGCTCGCTGGAGATTTAGAATGCGCCACCATATTGCAGAATATGGTGGATGTGGTGGCGCATGATGTGAAGTGATGGAATGTGATCGCTCTGTGGATCGTCCGCATGTAAAATCTTGAGAGACCATTTCCCAACCGGATGAATCAGATCCCGTATGGTTATTACCCCAGAATTTTTCCTTCTCCCGGTATTAAATTTGCATCTGCTTTTCTCCTTGATGTGGCAAACTTTTTGTAATCGCTCGCAGAGTAAATACAACCAGTTCCGTAAATCAATTATAAGTCGGCCATTAGTGTCATGTTATGTGAAAACTTGAGACATAATCGTTATGCCTAATCCCCCTATCAAATCTCCAGCTTCCGCAAACTCCACTTTTAAATTCACTAACCTCCGCCTCGAGACCAATCGACTGGCAATACAGGATACACCAACTCATAGATTACTCAAACCTGGTCACATGTAACGGAACCCCGTTTCCTCAACCCTTTATCGTCCCTTTGAATAAATATCCATACTGTTCAATATGTACTTTTTCTCTTCCCACTGCCCTGCATAATGTCCAAGCCCCAATTCAAGCTGTCCTCACCCTTCGGAGCGAAACCCATTCCATGGACTGGACAAGACATAATCTCTTTTCTGTTCGCTACCCCTATGCACCACTCGGGCTCGTCCTACCATCAAATACGCAGCCTGGCTTTTGATCATGTTCCATTTAACTCATCATCCTGTTCTGACTGCAGGGTGACAACTTTTCTCAGTTTGTCGTGTCTGTACTCTCTGGTGGAATTTTCACCAACCCTCTCACGAGGTAAAGCACCTTCGGTAAGGGACGGGGAGTGGTAATATTTATTTCATTTAGTCGCTACTTCTCAAATTACATCTTCATAAAAATTTACGGTTAGCATAATTGCATCTCTTCAGCGTGGCAGTTAACTCTTAACCCGAATGCATCCATCATGTGATAAGGCGTCTAATGGTGTAACGTAACGCGAACTTGTTCGTCTCCCTCTTCTCCAGGATTAGCTACGCTGCTTATCTGTCAGGCTAAAGACTCTGTACTAGACGAAACAATGTATCGCTTCCAAAGCGAGAACTCCGAGCAGCGGTCGTACCCTTGTGGTCATACAGTTTACAGTAGCTCTGATTCTTTAACACCAGCCAGCTATCAGTTTCACTCCTGTGAGACGAAACTTAATCCGCAATAATTACGCAAAGCACCATTGAGTTTGTCGTCAGCTCATGTCTTTCCGGGGGTTGTTCAAGTTTACGTCCTTCTGCTTCGTTATGCAATCTATCCGAGCCGTAGGGCCCAGCTAATGAATGTGCCAGCACACAGATTAAAATCATTACATTGGCTTGGGGTCAATACAAAATCGACCTTACAGTCCTATGCCCTTCATTTTTGGGTTTTAGATTTCTGTAAGGATCATGATCTTGATTCAGACAGAACTTGCTTTACAAAATGCCATATGTGACTAAAGCTTAAGGATCGTTGAAGCCAGGTTATTGAAGAATACAACAGTATCCGATGATAAGGGCCATCAGGCGTGAGCTCATGGTCAATAATCGCTGCAAACCACGGGCTTAATTGGAGTAGCTGCATATTGGACACCTCATTGACGGCAGCTGGGCCCAGAGTTACCACGGGATCATGTGAGACTTTCCCCGGACCTTAGTTTGGTCAGAGGATTGTCCACTTGGTGAATGTATGTAAATTTCCACCAGTCCACCATTCGTCATCCATTTTCACCCTCAGTTCGGCCAAAACTTAAACTTCAGAGGCCATAACCATACCGCAACATATGTTCAGCTTTCACCCTAGCATCGTTGTCCACATCCTTGCCACTTTCCGATCCGTTTCCCCACTCAGAGTTTTTTAACTGAGGTTACTGGTAAGTCTCCGCTGTGTTTTGAGTTTTTTTCTAACGCTTCATACAGTAGGTACGGGAGTCAAGAGCAACAAGGGGTGTAAAACTTTTAATTACATAAGAAATCAGGTCAAAGGAACGTGGGCAAAGTAGTGCGTTTTTACAAGAAAGTATAATGTCTGTTAGCAGAGTAGCTGGAAGCTTGTGAGTGACTCTCTTGAGGTTTAGCAATAAGTCAATAAAATCGATTCACAAAGGTTCAGCGATTGACGATATTGAGTGTCGTGATCTTAAGCAGTAACCAGTCCAGAACTTTTCTAAGAACGGGTCTCCTCGTGTGGACATTAAAGTAGCCTAGAGCTGTTATCTGCGATGTGATCATTGCGAAATGACGTGGCTTTAAAACATTGTCGCCTCTGTTTCCATTTTAATGGCCTATTTATCATCTGAGCATGTTTACAAAAGTCGTCAACTCNTTTAAAACATTGTCGCCTCTGTTTCCATTTTAATGGCCTATTTATCATCTGAGCATGTTTACAAAAGTCGTCAACTCCGTTTAATCGGCATGTTAGAGCAGTTACGACCTGCACCTTTATTGTCGCAGAATAACAGCTCTGGTTGACAGCGCAACCCTGAGGACATTGATACTCTAGTTTTAGTACTCGTTGAGTTCTTCATGGTGCCCGTAATAGCGATATATTTACATGATCTTGTAACTTATCAGACCGTGAGAGACATGCGATTCTGGATAGTCTGTACGTATCATATCACGTGAGGACCAACGGCCAACTCCCCTGGTTGACTTTTAAATCATTTAGCTACGTTTTCCCTGTTAGGATGAAATATTCGGGTGCTCAGTTTCCGGTATGACACAGAAATTTCTGCTGTGCATTTAATACAATAAGTACCCAGTGCGTCAGATTTGTAGCAGGAGATGGAGATTTCATCCCTTCTGCCGCCCTCCCGCGTTGGGAAGGGGAGAAACCCTAGGACGAAAGTAGTACTGCATGGAGACACATAGTTTCAACAACGTACTTATTATTAAACACTGACTTGATTCCTGTCACCCTTCGGTTTGTAAACTACTTTTGCGATTAAGTTGACAAGTTTGTTTTGCCTTCGCGGTCAATTATGCGGTTAATAGGATTTATTTGTTTATTTAGAGGAGTAGTACCGACAAAAGGACGTAGTCCTCATTAGCGTCACTCCACCAGCCGCATTAAACTGGTGACATTCGTCACAAGCTCGTAATCCTCCTCTCTGTTTAACAACAAGGAGCTTACCCCATTTAGTACGGACAAGCACAGCTCAAGCTCGCGGTTCCAATCGTCTGCCAGGGTGCAGGAAGACGCGAAACCTGTGGCTGACGATCGGTTACTGGATCTTAAATCAAAGTAGGGAAGAAAGTCACAGATGAAGACATTCTGCACCTGCTTCTGTAGAGAATTAAAATTCGGGCATTGGAAGACTTGGGCGGATTTTATTGTCCAGGTCAGGTGTTGACGCAATTGATGCAGTGCTCCTGGCCGGATTGGTCGAACTTAGAACTGTGACAAGATTGCAAATGCTCGGAGGCACGTAGCATGTAGTTGGATGAGAGCCTACGGATTTTGATATTTTTCCTACACCATGGAGCTTATTGAGCTGATTGTCTTTGTCGCTGGAGTTGTTTGATCTGTGTCGGTTGTAAAACGTGTGAGGTTATTTGTTATTTGTGTGAAAACAAGATTCTCATCATGTAGGTTCGTTTTCTTTGAGATGATTCGAGTTGGAAGTGAGAGCTGGAGATTTTATGCAGCTCCTTCCTTCGGTAGGTGCACCGAGCTGAGAGTTGGGGGAGCACCAACTGCTCGTCCCATATGTTCGCTACCATGTCAGTTTTGTTGGTTTTGAGTGGGTCGTCCCACACATTTTTATTACAATCCCCGCTGGAAAATATCTTGAGCGCTGGAAGCTGCTGGGTTGTGTGTGATCCAGTCGGTTGCGGATATATTGACACAGAGCATCGAAGTGAAGATAAAAGATAGTCAGGACGGGCGGAAACCAGCCTCCGTTCCCTCTGTCCGAGTTTAACTTTCTCCAATATAATCTTCTGCTATGAATACACAAACGGTGCTCTGTCTCTCGCTCTTACATACGGCGGTAAATTCTTTCATTCCCTTCTTACTCTTTATTGAAACACATGAGAGAAACATAGACTTCGGCTTGTATTAGTTCCGGAAAATATCTTTCAGCTTTCTTCTCTCTCTCTCTCCTCTCTTTTGTCTTTCCACATCCCCACTTATTCGCACACACTCCCCATCACGCTCTCTCATAATACGCTTTAACGTCCTTGCACAACTGTAACCAACGGTCATCTTTACGGCCAGCGCCAAGCCGCCGTCAGTCCGGCTTTCTCCTCTCGCTCCTTCTCTCGAACGTTTCCCAGCCAATATCTTTTTCCCAATCAATGCGGAAATCCTTCCCGACACCAAATTCACACTTTCCTAAATAGGTCTACTGGAGTTGAATTTTACTCTGCCGTCAGAGCACATCAGGTTCGCGTTTTCGCAGTACTTGGGCTCTTAACACAGACATATTTTTCCTGGTAAGGAGCTGTTCCAGTCGTTGACGGTGACTACAAGTCCAGAGGTGACAGACCAAGTTGAGTGTCTACCAGAGAAAGTTGGCTCGGGAATTATACGTGGCCGCATCCCCTTGAGGGGTAGGACAAGCCAGAAGTTTGACGCTATGGACTCTCACAGCTGTGCATTTTGAACTTGGTCTACTTTTGTTTTAACTGGAAATTTTGAAGTCCCGACTGGCATGAAGGTAAATAGCATATTTTTAAAGCGTAGCTCATCACGTAGTTATGAATTCATGGTACTGTACGCAATTCGCAAGAAAGATTCTCATGCTACAATTGCGTTCATGGTTGCATGGAAAACTGTGAGCTGGTATGAAGTTTGTACTAAGAGAAGGGGTTGAACTGTACCTCTTTTGCTAGCTGGTTTTACTTTGTCTGGGAGTTGTGAGCGTGGCAGTAATAGGTGTATCTGCGGTCGGGACAGATATTCCCACTTGGCGATGAAGGAAAGGTTGTGGGGATGCATTTGTTGTTTCGAGAGGTGGAATATTCTTGTTACGATGCTCGGAGCCGATAGAGCACGCCTACAATGTACTTGAGTCTGGTAACCAGCTCGTTGCATCTTTCTTTCCCCCTGTGAAACGTGCCTAATGAACTAATATGCTAATCTTCATCTTTTGCTCGGCAATACACTCTTTGAGAAACAAAAATCTTTCCCACATCCATCAGCCCACCACATTGAAATCTCTATCCACTCCAGTAACCGTGAAACTTTGACAAAAATCAATTCGCTGCTCATGGAACAGAAAAAATTCCATTCACGTCACTTGTGGATAGCCGTTACATCCCCGCACCCCTTCCCCAGCTTCCCTTCTTCATTTATCACACCTAGTTCACTTTCACTTTATACATCTTCAACAACCTATATCGCTTCCCCCTTTACTCTTTCCTGGTCACTTTTTCCCTCCTGACCCTTCCTCCTGCGTGCTTTCTTCTCTCTGAAACTTTCTCTTCCCAGCTGCCTTTAAAGTCCTGATGGGATAATGGTGCAGCGCTACCATTGCTTGTTTTTATATTCAATTCCTTGCGGTGGACCAACCATGTGAGTTTTAATGCTTCTTACTCGAATTTTACTGGGAAAAGAAGTCGTGGCTTAGTCTTCAATGATTAAAATAGCTTTCAAACACCAGCGCAGTTTCTATTTCCACGGTAGTTTTCAAAATAAATGGCTTTTTTGCCATTGCTACATTTTGTTTATGTGACACTTCCTTGTCTTCGCTTATTTGTTGCCCTGGCTACAGACTGATTTTTCATTTCCTTCAGTTACCCTGTCAGGTCGAATTCACATGTGTTGCAGTCCACGTTAAAAAATAATTTGACATCTTAACCCGCACTGAGAGATAACCCTTGTGAATAGGTGAGTAACTGAGAGTCCCGTAAATCTGTTGATTGTTCCAGTGCTGACAGGAAGGCACATCACCTTGGGCAGAGCGCTTAAACTTATAGCTTGTCAAGAAATGAAGCAAGTGCATGCGTTTGCTGATGATGTTTCTTCGCCGTGACAGCAGAAGATGACCTTGGTTGAGCAGAAACTGTGTCACGCATTCAAGTTTCATTCATGGCACTGGCTCTTATATTCGTGCGCGAATAAGTGATGACGGAAGCATTATTTCCTAATCTTTATAACTTCCGTCCCTAGTTCATCTCCTGCGACCCCATTCATTTTTAGCAATCGACTTTCTTGCCAACATTTTTCCCTCATCCATTTGTATCAGCCCAGCTCCTACGCTATATTCAAGCTTAATTTCCCACTGGTGATATACGTCTGACCTTGAATCATTTTCAATCAGTTTGAAAGTCATTCGATTCATACATTACGTGGTTAATCCAGTAACCTTTTTAACTTTGCAGGACTTTCTACCATGTGTGCAAGTTGGTTCTGTTAGACGGATCCCCGCACTCCCTTACAACCAGGTCACTTGCGAGACTTTCACTGCTTTCACTCTAGCCTTCCTGCCTTTTTCCCACGAAGCCTCTTCATTAGGGAAGGTACTATCCGACGGTAGGGAAGTATGTCGCCCCGAGGTTTTTCCTTTTTTTTCGTCATCTGTTCATTTGTATTCGCAGCCACGTTCGTCCTTTTCAGCTTCCGATACATACCACAATCGGACAGTCGTTCAAATCGAATTAGCGCACCAGAACATTAACGTAACAACTGGTTCTTTCCCCGGTGTCCCCTACCGATCTGTATCTCCAGCTACAGCTAAAGCTACAAAGCGAACAGATCGAAGATTATCTAGATCTGCTGCACCCCTCTTCGTCTTCGTACATGCACAGTACCGAGCTTCTGAGCCGTTTCTCTCCGTAGGGGAAACGTGCTGTTCTCCCAGTCTTCTTTTCACAAGTCCTAGCTTGACGAAACCACCCTCTTGGAATGAGTCCGGCAGTGTATACTGTCACATCGTTGACTAAATGGTAGCTCATGAGCATCAACGCAATTACAGTTATTCGATTGTTAAGTAGATTCTTCATTATCTGGAGAATCTTACACTTTGTAGTGGCATACAAAGCTGAACAGAGCCGCTGAATCTTGTCACGTCCTTGGAATGCATGCAAAGCGTCTGTCTTTTAAAGCCTGAAACCCGTTACTAAAACAAAACTAATGTTCTCCCGTCATTACCATTGGGTAACAGCGCCGAAAGCTAATTCTACAGATACGTAAGTAACGTCCGGGGTAGAGTGACAGGTAAGCTCGCAATTGGCCCAGTATGTTGCGGTCAATGTGGAAAATTCCTCCTGACAATAAGTGCTGGGCAAAGTAAATGAATTGTGACACATTGGAAAAATCTAATTACCTTTACCGTCTGTATTGAAGCTATTCTTTCTGTGCAAATGGAGCCGAATATTGAGCTGGAATGCTGCGGTTACCAACTTGGAGGACTGCACCCCCTTCTAAAACATGGCTGTATGCCTCCGCCACATGGTCAACTTGATGAAAAATTTTGTGAATGAACACTGGTTTCAAACTTGGATTTGTATGAAGCGAAAACACCTTTTCTGTGTTGAGCATAGAGGATTTTGAACGAGGGGGTGGAAAAAATATAGACGAGAGCAGGACAGGGAAAAAGATATGGTACTGCAGCTGATTTACATGTAGTTGCAAAGCATTTAATTTCAAGTTGAAGAAGCTCGAATACAATGATTGTAAAGGGAGCTACAGTTAAATGATAGTAAACTACGTACGTTATTAGTTGTATAGTATTATGAACCATGTCGTTACATTGACTTTAGCCCTGTCGGCAATTTAAACTGCTGACGCATTTTCGGCAACGTAGCAGAAGACTTGTACGCATCCGCCATTGACTGAGTCAAAGGGGTTGTTTTGACATTTTCGCTGATTCGTAACAATTATTGGAGCAATTAGCGTTTCGCATCATCTCTGAACCCTCTTATATAAATCATTCCGCGC
>VRMD01000461.1:0-26390 GCA_009872375.1 Sminthurides bifidus
TTTTTTTTTGAGAGGATTTTATACATGAACGGAAATTATAATTATAATCTTCTTTTGATATGAGTGGGTCGAAGTTATTTGACACGTTTGCACTGCATGAAAGCTTTTTGTTTTCTGGCAATTTATTAGTGTGCAAGGAAAATGGAATTAAGGTGAACGGCAAGTTTGTATTGTACCATTTGCTAAAGGAATTTTTCGATCGTTATGGCGAGGCGGCACGTGCAATTCTGTTAACTTCAGAATCCAAATCCGTTTGGGAAAATTCATTGCATCAGCTTGGATTTGATTTAAACAAGGTGATTGGTAAGTGAGGCGTTTTCATTTTTATGACAGTATCGTCTAATTAAGTGTAGAATCTCCAAAATATCATCACTAACGCGCCATAATTTGTTCACAGGAAACGGGAGCTTACAAGTGTTGGATGTACCGCAACTACTTTACGAGACTCTGCTGAAGAAGGCACATCAAGAAGAGGAAACACGGCCTAATCCGGATTTGAATGAAGAGGAGAGAGAAGTGAATTTGAATAGCATATACTCCAGGTGTGTTGAATTGATGGACAAGTTAACTGACTTGAATGGAAATGCTGACACGAAGGTGATTATTGTGATAGAGTCGTTGACAAGTCTGACTGCAAGTGTAACAGACAGGCCCGGGTATCACTTTAAAAATGCTGAATTGTTTCAGTTTTTATCTAAGCTAAAAAAGTTGAGTACTCGAAAGTCAAGTCGTGGCTTCATAGCATGTTGTCTGAATAGCGCTGGGGGTGATCTATCGCAGATCGTCTCTCATGTAATTGCTACAAGCCTGGTTCAAGTATATCCATTGAAAACGGGCTCCTCACCGCTTTTTCACGGTTACCTTAGTTTTCAGCGCTTAGCCGAAGGAGACGAAGATAAAGAATATGGTGTTTCTTACTATCAGTACAAATTAGACTCTAAAGCAGTTCAGCTTATTCAGTGCTTGAATAAAGTCGAAGTATGAGTTACAGTTGGATTGTCTTGTAATTGAAGAACAGGTTCGCTGTACGGTTTAAGGGCGACTGACTTTGCTAGTTTAGACGTGGAAGCTACTACACTTGAAGGATAACGCTGTCAACAGCAGATAGTCATGAGTACTGAAACCCATGAATCCTATGACAGGTGCTGTACTTTTTCTAAACGGACACTAATGCCGATCTAAATGTTATATCTACGCTAGCATTACGTGAAAGAGATGCAGGCGTTTAGATAAGGATATGGAGGACAGCGTAATATTCAAGCATTTGTTACATCCTACCCTGTTCCTCTGCTGTCTAATTCTGAACGTGATAGGTAAATGCCACGATTAGAATTTGAGGGTGCACCTTGTACTTGCTAGCTCAAGAATTGCTATTACATCAATACCCCTTGAATATGTGACTACCAGCCGCAATAAAGATTTGGACTTGGCATAGTTTTCAGAAAATGGAAGGATCATGCACCGGCAACAGTTATGCGAATGCTTAGAAATGATATGATTAACCAAGTGTGACTACCTTCACGTATAGTGGATTTCTGACAGGAAAACCTTTGAGCACATTGATCCCTTGGAAAAATACGGATGGATTCATCTTGAAAAAACTATTCTCGTTGACCACCTGCGCTCTTGATGAGTTCGTGGGCTCAAGGTAGAATGTATGAAACGAAACTCATTGAAACGTCAAGCCTGAGTGCAGCAGTTCTGTAGGGTAGAGGGCTTAAGCCTTAAGGAGAAATTTTGTGCGTGTACGTGGGAAGAATCGTGGTGCTGAAGTACATGTTTCCTAACTTGGTTCGTATCCTCTCGTTTCTCCAATATTTGTTCCGGAACTCGGAGAGAGACTTGGGGTAAAAAAGGATAGCATGAACATGTTAGTCAAAGCGAGTGTATCGCAGCGTACTCAGAAACTTTTAGCCCAAAACCTTTTGGTTAGGTGGATGTGCTGTGCATAAAATTCTCAGAGTTTTTCCCTAGCCGTCAGTTTTCACGATCGAGGATCTTGGCACGAATGGGTGCAGACTGATCCCGAATTCCCACATTTTGTCACCAACTCGCGATCATCTCATCCGTACCCTTGGTACCGTCCAAAAGACTTTGAGGCTCATGCTCGCCTTTACTTGAGCTCGGTAGTCGTCGAAGCTCTTGGTAGTGGCCCTCTACGCCCTTATCCTGATCCCATTTCATGCTCTACAAGGTCTGTTGACAAGTCAAAAAACGCAGTTATCCGATCCTAAGGGATTGGCATATCTATTGTGTGACGTGGGAGTCGAAATACATGTGACATGAAAGTGAGTTGACTTTGGAGATTTGTCGGGCTGTCCTCGAAGTCACTAACAAGTCTGAAAATTTGCGAAAGTTGCCAGTTTCAACTACGCCAAAGGCTATGGACTTTCCACATCCGTCTACACGTGAACGCGTTGCGATAGTCTCATAAAGCTCCGAGTGCTTCCTTAATCTGCTTTTGAGCGCAAGTGACAAACGTCAATTTAAAGTGTATGGAGTAAGTAGACGCAGAACCTCGGTTTACTCGTAATAATTTACACAATGAGTTTGACGTAAGAACACGATTGTCCTCAATTAGTCAGTCAAAAGGCGGGTTCATTGCCAAATGATGTCTCAACATCTCAAAAGCCTCAGTAGAGAAAAATTCTCTGAAGTAAAAGTCCATTTTCTTTGACAAAAGACATGTTTTGATTCAATCGTCTCGTTGTGATTGTGTCGCTCTGATTTCCATTAGGTTACCGCGGCACAGAACCATGTTTCGTGCAGACAACAGGTTTAAACGATTTGACAAAATGAGGTACCGATGTCGGGTTAATGTTGAAAAATCTGTAATTTTAGAGCTTTTTACTCCTAGCTGGTAGAGGAGCTTGAATCGTGAAAGCCGAACTGATGCTTAGCAACAGAGAGGATTTTCGTGAATACCGAAAGTGAACACGGTAGAATTAGCCCATATGCAATGCTTGGCTTGTTGACCGTACATGAAAAGGTTGCAGAGTTTACAATAACAGTATTTTCTAATATTTCGAAAGAAAACGTTAAAGTTGAGCTCTTAGTTTCGAAAGCTACAGTGTGATTAGTGATTGTGATTAGTGACGTCGTGTTTTATAAAGTAGTTTTAGAAATGCTTATTTAGTCAAGAAATTAGCTATTATTATCCAAGGCTCAAAGCTAAACTTAACGTATTTCTTTGGTGTATTTGCAGATGAGCGGAAAAAGAAGCCGGAGCTATAAATGCTCTATCCATCATCGTGACCGTGATGTCTACAGCGAATGTGATTTCCATTTACTGCCACTAGGATATAAGTCACCGACCGGTGTGAGAAGGTACACATGTGTTATCGAACACTTGTGCTACAGACTAATTAAAAGGATACAGCCACTAATTGTTATTCGTTTTTGATGCAGGATGGCACGCTTGATTGCGGACGAGTTTTTAACGGATGAGCGTGACAGAAAATATTACGCAGATCACTACAGATGTCTCCCACCCCCTCTGTTCATAATATCTGTTACTTTAATAGAGGTATTGAATTGCGTATACCCATTTATCTGTGCTGAAACATCAACGTGAAGCGAATTTATCTAAAGAGAATTATGGTTTATGGTGTTACAGTTGGGCTTCTTCACCTACTATACCGTATGGCAAGGAGAAATTTCCAGCTCGGGGCCACTTCCAATAGATTCTGCATTCGTGTATCGTCCTGACAAACGACAGGAAGTATGGCGGTTTGTGTTATACATGGTCCTTCACGCAGGGTAAGCACAATGTATGACATTATGCCAAGAATTGCGGCTTTTTCTTTGAATCATTGACGATTACTAAGTGAGGTTACCGTTAAAATTTCCAGATGGGTTCATCTCATGTTCAACTTACTAGTTCAGCTACTAGTTGGGTTGCCGTTAGAAATGGTCCATGGGTCACTGCGTATCGGATGTGTGTACATGGCTGGTGTACTTGCTGGCTCTTTAGGAACCTCAGTCTTTGATCCCGATGTTTATTTAGTAGGAGCTTCGGGTGGCGTTTATGCATTGCTAGCTGCGCATTTAGCAAACGTCCTTCTCAACTATAACAACATGGAGTTCGGTCTTGTCAAATTGTTTGGAGTCTTTCTCATCGGTAAGGATTTCCCCACTTTTATCTGCGGATTTACTGCTAACACTTTCCGTTTGAGTTAGTATTGAAATGCTCCAGTGCAACTAATTGTATATACTTCCCCCCTCATTATCATTGCAGCAAGCGTAGATGTCGGATTCGCAATATATGATCGATATGCGGCTGTTCCTGAAGTAATTGAAAACGCCACTCCGCCTGTTTCCTACGTGGCTCATCTCACTGGAGCGCTTGCTGGTCTCACCATAGGATTGTTAGTGCTGAAGAATTTTGAACAAAAATTGCATGAGCAGCTCATGTGGTGGTTCGCACTTAGCATATATGCTGCTTGCACGCTATTTGCCATCCTCTTTAACGTATTCCATCCTGGATTGCCGTAATCCAGGTATTTTGCAGCGCTGTAAGGAAAGATCTTATCGATAAAACAATATTACCAATCAAGTATTGAGGATCTCGCAATGATTGTCTGTTATTTTACACGATTTTATTGACAGAGATTGTGCAAGGTCAACCAGAAGTCTTAATTTCCAGTCAATTGTAAAGCTTAAATAGTTTTTAAGCAGGACTGTACAAAATGGGCACACTGGTAGTTATTCAATGAGGTACTAAACTACGAAGAAGCACGTGTAAATTATTTGCATTCAAGGCCTGGTTCCCTCAAGTATGGTCATGCAATGCTCACACGACTGACTTTTTAAGACCAGTGTGGCCAGCTAAAGTTACCATTACAGACATATTTGAGGAGCTAAGTATATATTTGTCTTTTTATATGTTCAGTAAGTTTAACACGGAAAGAATCTCTATGTGAAAGTTGGGGAGCATGCTGAGAGTTATTGCGGTTGACTGTAGCAGTTGAAAAGTTACGGTATGAATCTAAGTATATTGTTTGTGATTCGACACTTGTTTACACCGACGATAGTCATTATGAACCAAGGTGAATGTTACTAAAAGTTACTATTACTAGACCGTTTTTTAAAAGTCAGGCTTATGAGATTCTAAATTGATCTCTACCAGTTAGCATGATTATATATAGCTTAAAGGTTTATCACAATACGATGTGGAAAATAATGAAATTTAAAGCTAAAAGCTAGTAAGGTAAGCAAGTTCATTTTTTTATGAAAAGCTGCGCGTTCAATGGTAGGCACTACTAGCCAAATTCAATTTCGGAGCAAACTTATTCTGCCACTTGACATTTTTGTTGTAGCCGTTTTCGCTTAGACAACTACTTGCAACAATGGCAGCCATGTTGATGGACTGCTTTCGGCTGAATAATTTTAGCACAATTACTTGGTCCGTAGTGTGAGGTGCATGGGTTACAAAAAGTGAGTTTATGAAAAGCTTGTATGTATGTGAGTAAGAAGGCGGCCATTTTGATATTGTGACCCAGCTTTTGAATCAACTTGTTCTCTAAACTGGAAGCTTCACGAACTCTGTGACGCAGTAAATTGATGTTTCTGTGTTAACCTAAGAACTGTACCAAATTCTTGCTTCGTGCATCACATCTTATTACGAAACAGTTTCAAAAACACACCTGAGTCTGCTGTGTTCACGGAAATCGGTGTATCCAACAAAACCAGTTTAGTGTGCCACCCACTTGAAATTTGTTGAAGCTTTTACTGTCTTCCGTAGGCTGCCAAACCTTCTTTTACGATCCGGTTGTTGATGCAATCTTGAACATGGACGCAAAATACGCCAAGACTCCTGACTTCATCAACGAATCGGATATCGTCGTCGAAAAAGATCATTTCATCGTATTCGCACCCACTCATCTCCCGCAGCCTGTTGTCATGCAGAGGTTCAGGCTTTGAAAAGATCAGTTGAAGTAAACCTTTCCAAGATGGTGATTCCCGGACTCTTGTGCTTACCTGGCGAAATGCTTTAACTTTGAACCGGGATAAATTTGCTTGTAGTCCACAAATTCGTCCCAACCGAGCAAACGTATGAGACCTTGAGCTCCATCAATTTGTCTGGTGGCTGAAGCAATGCCAATTTTGTAATCCTCGCTCTTCAGGCTCTTCATGATATCGTAAATCTCATCCGAAACGGGTATCATTTTGCCCCACGAGTCGAAGACTCTCCCACTGCAAAACATACAAACGGGAAGGTGATTAAAAGTGCAGTTAATCTTAAGCAATCCTCTCTCAGGTAACACACAATGAAATTCTCGCAGTTTTGATTCGCATCTAAAGAACTGAACTGGGTCATCAAAAATGTTGCGCTGAACAACCGTACTTGTCTTTGTGAAACGGTGCCTGCACATGTGTAAATCCTGTTCCGTCTACCCAAAAAGGCCATAAGGTGAAATCTGAAATCCAAAACGCACCCTTAACTTTAGACTCATACGGTAAGAATTGTTAATGAAACTTAACTGTAGTTGACAGTCGCCACATTTTGTCAACACTAACCCAAATCAAAGACAACCATCCTCGGCCTCGATCCCATTATGAATTGCCTTTTGTCCTAATTTTGATGCGGTTGGTTGAAGTCACTGGTTTTGAAATAACTGCTGATTCTTTAACGTTCCTGTGTGTTCTATGGAAAATCAGAGGTTTCTTACGCAACACCTTCACATTGCAGTAACGACGGGATATTGAGCGAAAGCTAGTCCAGGTGCTTGTGGAGCTTTGAAGGATTGCATGGTGAAAGCGCGAAGAAAGTTCCTCTTGTCCGCGTTTACTAGATTAGAAGCAGCTTTGGTATGGGCCTATAATATTGCCTGACAGGGTCCGTGATTCGTTTCGCAATTTACGTTGTAGTATGCACGAGCAGTCTTTTGGCATTCACGAGGTACAATTATCGCAAAACCTTGCCTTGGAGCCAGTTTCGCATTTGAAAGCAGGCGAAATTGCATGCAATGTTCCAATTCAGCTTATCTGATGCATAATACACATCTTTGGGTCTTGTTACCTTAAAAGTGTCGGGCATTTATTGCTTGTTGTAGCAACATGGCGCTGATATACCCTTCCAGCCAAGTAATCACTGTTTATGATGGATGATTGTTCAACAAACGGTAAATGGTGACCGCCGAGAGCGACACGGATTTGCCTCCAATCGATATGACTCACATGGTCGTTGTTACTGGCGTGCGGCTCTCTGTTTTGCGTTATGAGTGTATTTACAGTCTCCAGCCAGTCTCCAGCAGGGGCACGTCCGCTACAAGAGAATCCGTTTTTTGTTACCTGTCCAACGAAACCTTTACTAGGTCTGGTAAAATATCAACAAGCATTGTTTCCTGCGTACAAAAGGCTGGGAAATGGAACGAATGTAACTCGGCAATAATCTTAAGAGCTAACAGGGTTGTGCCTTTCACATGGATGCGGTATCAGAAGGACACTCGGCTAGTGTCCATCGGATTCAAGGCTTTGTGGACATACGCAGTGTACAGCTTGTAGTCAGACATTCGATCAACGACCTAACGTTGTTGCGTCCTTCCTACAATCTTTGCTACCGTGCCGTAGTTTGTGACCAGGAAAATTGATAGACCCGAACACAACAAACTTCGGTAAACTGGTTCGACCGTAAGTTTCGTTACAAGGCCACCTATGGTCATAGTGCTGCTTCTAGTGTCAATTTACATTACATTACATTGCTAGTACACATTTACATGACGCACTTTTGAAATTGTGCGAAAGTAATAATGCATGACCAGTGAAAAAATAAAAAAACACCATTTATAGTTTAATGCACAAAACGTAAACGAAGGAGGGTCTATTCAAGTATTAGCCCATTAATATAAACCCATAAAGTTGAGTTCCAATGCTATTTGGGCCATGGGAACATAACGTTGTAGTTGCATGTCCCTTTCAACATGTGATGCCAATAGCACAGCACACCAGACACACATGCAGGGCGGATGCGCAACGAGGAGAAGCAGAAAGCAGGCAGGTGCGCTTATGATCAAGCAGCTGATCTTGGATTTACGTGCGGCGGCCATTCTTGAATTGTACAGTTAATTGTTGGATTCGGGCTAACTGCGATTAATTTTCATAATGGAGAAGGCGTTTTTGGATACCGTTTCAAGCCTGTAAGTTAAAAATTGTAGTAGTTTTTGATCTTTTAATTGCGTTGTAGATTAAAAATTGCTTTAAAATCGGAGCACTCCTCTTTATGATCAGCATTAAAGTGAACGTGCCCGAGTTTATATTTTAATGAAATTGCTTCCGATCCTTGACAAATAAAAAAAATGAACATTTAAAAATCTCTTTGGCCGGTAAGATAGTGATGATTAATATTCTGAATTTTCCTCTCTTATAAACCTACAGGGCCACCAAGGCCGGCGTCATTCCGCCTGCAGGGTCAAAGCGTATGATGAAATATCCTTACACTACGACTGCCGCTTTCGGTATGTTCCCGTGGAGGTACTATTGGAATAACGTCTGGTTGTTCAAGTGGTGGTTCATCGGATGGGCCGTCAGCTTCCCTTTGTTCATAAAAATTTCGAATTTGGGTGAGTGTAGGCGAGAATTAGTCCATTCGTTAAAATTTATCCGGTATTCAAACGCTTGGGCTAGTAGTGTAGTCTAAAAGATCAGGCAATGGTGGTCAATGTAAGGACTTCTTAATTTTTACAGCTAATTCTCCTGAGAACAAGCAAAAGTGGAAGGAGATCAGAGCCAAGGAAGCCGCTGGGCATCATTAAATTGGTCGCCTAGTTTGTTCCGAGTCACTTGGAGTAGCTACACCTCGTTATTAGTTCACTTAGCTGAAATGTATTGCATTCAAGCTTACATCGTGGTGTTTGCAATCGTACTGTGAGCGTCACCACTAATAACTTATGAATCCTTACTGAATATCAGCGGAATCAGTTGAATATGTGGTGAATAAACGATTTAGCCGTCATAATTCCTGTGTTCACTACTTCTACGGTAACCAACAGTAATCGGGAGCCTACAAATGCTGTACATTTTTACATGAAAAACTAGATGACATAACAGTTGCACCATTATTGCTTCAGTAATTGCATCTTGTTTATTGTTCGCAAAAGTGTTCTGTGGATTAAAGATCATCTTACAGTCTTAAATCTTGTATGGGACAATGGAAACTCTCTCTTCCACACAGTAAAGCACGTAAAATTTGGAAAGTAGGAAATTGCTATCTCCAAGCCTTGGCCTTAACTGCGGAAGAATCTAAGAATATAATTACATTCGCAGTCCTTATTAAAATCGGATAGTAGACGCCTTGACTAGTTACTATTTTTCCATGAATGCAAAGCAAGACAAATGATGCATGAACTACGTCGTTGTGCAGATTAGACGGTCTGCTGGGCTGGTAATATGTACATGGAGCATTACAAATAGTCGAATGAATATAAATTTATGCAGGCTGCTAGGTATTGCCTTTTCAGATTTGAATACTTTGATTACAGGAACATTTCTAGAAGTTGTAGTACATTATAGGAGCTAAGTTGAGACCCTTTATACTGGTTATTGCCAAGAACTAAAGTAAAGTTACAAAAAACAACGGAACTGAAATACAAAATAACTGACACTAGGCATATCGTGTTAGGTTCTTGCAATTGTACTGATGTTTAATGCCTCGAGGCTGGTGATAAGCATGCAAGCTACAACTCAAATATAATGTAAATAACAAAAATAAACAGGGTATACAATCAGTCGAGACAGTAATTCTAAATGCCAAGGCGCTATCGACGATCTGGAGAATAAGAAGCCGATCTCCGCTTTTTTCGCTTCTTTACTTCACTTCGCTTACGACTACGTCCATCGTTCCTATCTCTTGACCGAGACTTGGACTTTCTGCTTCTTTTAGATCGCTTTCTATCCCTACTTCCTCTCCTCCTACTTCTAGAACTTGACCTAGACCTAGACCTTTTATGCTTTTTAGAGTAGCTATCAGTTTTAGCGTGGTCTCTCGACTTTTTCTCAACTCTGTGCCGTGCAGGTGAACGACTCCTACTCCTTGAACTCCTGGGTGACCGTGACGGCCTCGTGCGCCTGCTTCGAGATCGACTTCTTGATCTGGATCTTGATCGCCGCTTTTTGCGCTTCTCCACAGACTTTGAGTGCTTTGAGTTTTTCCTGTCACGAGAATGAGAGCGGGAAGTGGAGCCACTCCTACTCCTACTGCGTTTGGTATTTTTTGGCTTTTCTTCTTTCTTTCTGGTCTCCTGTTCCGGAGTGTTTGATCGTGATGAAGATCTGACATCTTGTTGCTGGTCATCAGCGTCGGAAGAGCTGTCCGATGATCCATGTTCAACTAGAGGCACAGGGGAAGAAATTTTATTTCTTTTGTCTACGCCAATTAAGGCACTCTGCCCCTCCTTTGCCAAATCCTTCTGGTTATCCTGTTTCTTGGATCCAGAATGGTTTCTTCCGTTGCTGACATCGTCGCGCTTACGCATAGCTTCTAAAAAGTTAGCATTCAAGTTATTTTCAGATTTATCTTGGTCAGAATTTGAGCTGCTCTGAACTTTTCTTCAATATAAGCTCACCTTTTCTAGCAGATTTTTCCATAGTCTCCCTTACAAGCTTGACCATTAGCTCTGAAGTGGCTTGTAAAAGAATGGATGTCATCTGCCTCCGAATACAGAGCATCTAAAATTGAAAACTCATCAAGAACTTTGCTCCACAGATGAAGTCCCAACGACGATGTGTTTAGTAGTTCCTTTTACCATTTCGTCTATATTGTCGTCATGATTTAATTGTGACAAAAAACGCTGAATACGGTAATGCAGCTCAGTGCTTGAAGATTTGTCTCTCTTGCGATCGGCTTCGTCATTATCTGAAGAAGCCGTTTCATTCTCACTTGATTCACCAGATTCGGCCCACTTTGTAGCACCTGGACTGTTGGCATCCTCTGGCTCCTCAGGTTTATTGCTTGACTCATTGTTCGCGAGTTTAAGTCGGGCTTCAAGTGCTTCTTTCTGCTCTTGCTCTAGTTTTTTCCGTTTTTCACGTTCGACTTTTTCCAGACCCTCTCGAATCCACGCTGGCAATGATTTTCGTCTTATCGCATCCACTGATAAAAAATCACTCTGTTATTATAACAACGTCGTACACAACTTGCATCCATATATACGCCTGTACAATATATACTAGTTGAGCGTTACCAGGATCAAAACCTCCTCGAGCATAGTCGCCATAGTGATTACTGCTGTCATCATGCCCATCGGAAGAATTTCCACCCCTGTGATTCGTTTACCAGCGCTTGGTGCTTTCCTGCATCCCAGGGGGAAGCGGTTGACATGGCCATGTCGTCTGACCGCTGACCGTATTTTCCCTAATAAGAATATAATTAATTATCAGATTGTTTTCCGTCACATAGCAAGTTAGGATGCACTGAAAGATACTACGAATGCATGAACTCACCTGAAAACTACCGTAATCACGGGCAGGGAAAGAATCAGATGAATTTGACCATTCATCTTTACCCAAGGCTTCTTGGAGCTGGCGATTACTCTCCAAACCTGATCGCCTTTTATCTTGATTTCACAATACAAGAAATAGTTACAGTTTTTCATCATCTTATCTGCTGCCGGAACCATCGTTCCGTCGTTAGTAGGCTCTAATTGTCTTAACCGTGTTACCATGGCATGCTTCCATTGGAAACCCACTTGGATTAAACATTCCACTAAAACTAGCATAATCCATTGGAATTGTAGCGGGTGGAATAATACCGGGCAACTGCTGAGAGGTGCAGCACCATATTCGCTTGATTCTGAAGAACGAGCTGGTCAGCCGGCACATGATTCTGAACCCCAAAAGACTGAAAGTCCAATCCACCTCCTACAGTTTGCTGCGAATCCTTCATCTGAATCCATTGTTGAGCCAAAGCTGCCCAGTCAACTGCAAACAAGATTGAGAAAGCATTAAAATTATCCTTGCCAGGAGCCCCAATCTAGAACTGATCCATGAGGCAAGAATAAGTGTCTTTTATCGTCAAAGCTGGTTTACCTTGACTAGGATCTGATGCGGTGGGGTTGAAACTGCTGTACGCATTAAAGGATGACCACTGATTCCACTGGGCAGGACCTCCTCCTGGTTCTACTTCCTCCTTCCGCACTTCCGTTACTCCACATTCTGATGATCGCATTAGTTGACTTACAAAATTGAGCTTAACACAAAAGCAATTGTTCCCCCAATTATAATTTCTGTTTCACTAGACGTTTTCCATCGGGAGTCTTCCTGGCTGAAGCCTCAATTAATCAATTTTAAATAAATCGAGGTGAATAAGCGTGTTAAGTTAGCATGTGACTAATAAGTTTGAAATCTCACGACAGGCAGTGAAATAAACTTAAAACAGCTCCAACAACTTCTCAACAAAGAGGGTTTGTACCCGAAGAATTTTTAATCCACGAACACCGCAGTATCTGATCTCTATGTATGTACTCACAAGCGTAGCCTACCGCATCATCCCAGACGAGTACCCGTACTTGCATTGAGACGACTGCATCAAATGATAGTCTCGAAGATGCCCTGGTACCGGAATCACTTTTGCTACTATGTACAAGAAGTGTCCAGGTGAAGGGAGGGTGCGGCGAACGTCGACGGTTCGAGTTGCCGGCAGTTTATTGGTAGAACTTTAATTGTGTTGTGTGTTTGATTGACGAGCAATGGGCCATTGCATATTGGCGTAGGCTCTTCCTCTTCCTGTGTGGTATGAGTCCTCTGGTCTGGTACGTACACCTATACCGTTCATAGTCCACCAACAGCCAATCGCAGGGATTCCACAAGACGAAAGGAATGTAGAAAGCACTCAAGATCAAAAGAGATGCACTGAACAGATTCTCAACTAGCAGCCATAGCCAACAGTGATTCGCTCATTTAGTAACTCTTAATTGTTAACGACCATTAAACTCAACAATTTATACGCTTCCGAGCAGGAAGTGCAATCGCTGACTCCATGTTTAGAGTGATTTTGTGATCAGCTGTCTCGCCTTATTAAGCTAATTGTTATAACCGACAGTTACGAAACGTCAGCAGTGGATTTTTTGAATTTGTCTCGATGTGATTCCTGGTTATTCAAGGAGCTAATTTGACCATAAAAGTAGCTCACAGGATTGAAATTTAATTTTACTCGTCATTCATGCGTTGAATGTGTGCAGCATTTGCTCCAGTTAGTATGAAATTGTGACGGATTTAGCAAAAATTTAATTGTAGATTGAGTGTGCGATTTTGTTTATTTGCATTGATCAATTACCCTGTATCAGGTGGTTCCCTGTACTGTATTAGTAGTACGTGCCTTACTTTGAGCTCATCGGTGTTGAATCTCTTTATGTGCATTAGATAAGGTTGTGTAGCATGGCATGATAACGTTGCAAGTTAATTCAAGTATCATTTACAAAAGTGAGCAACCGGGTGTCACTCGAGTGTAAACCAGATTAGTCGAGAGAAGAGAATGATATAGTTAAATACACAGCTACGGAGATGGCTTCTAGCAAGGATCGAAGCAATGGTGTTGGAGGTTCATACGAGAGAGATAGTAGTTCCGATACTGAGGATTACAATGAAAGTGACGAACGACGAAGACGAGTGTTTAAATCCAGATTAAGGTAAGCGGTGCTAAGCTCAGTTAAGATGGTAGAAACAGACGTGGATGTTGCCCGTACAGGTGATTTCTCTATGCAGAATTTTATTTTGGATGTTTTTGGTATAATTTGTTAAATGATCTGATTCTAGGTCATCGGACCGTGCAAGGAATGGTACGTGTCATTCTTTGACGAAAATCCATGGAATGATGCATGGTAACGAGACTGGCAGAAATAATTTGTGAAATGATCTGATTCTAGGTCATCGGACCGTGCAAGGAATGGTACGTGTCATTCTTTGACGAAAATCCATGGAATGATGCATGGTAACGAGACTGGCAGAACCATGATGACGGATGGATCCGTAGCCGGGGCTGGTGCAATAGCGACTATGTCGCTGACCAACATTGTTTCTGCATCATATATGGAGGAGCAAAGGATTACACTTGTAGTTGACAATACTCGCTTTGTTGTCGATCCCTCCATCTTTACTCAGTACCCAAATACGATGCTTGGTCGGTAAGTTTGGTTGTTGTGTGCTTCAAGCTGTGTATTTCGTATTCATGTAAAGGTGATAAACTGAATGATTTGAATTCACCTGCTTTTATTTAGAATGTTCAGCTCAGGAATCGAATTTGTTCATCCAAACGAGCGAGGCGAATACACGGTTGCAGACGGATTGTCCGCTACAGTTTTCAGAGCTGTGTTGGAGTATTATCGAAGTGGCACCATAAGATGTCCGCCCACCGTCAGTGTTCAGGAGTTACGGGAGGCCTGTGATTATCTTTTAATCCCGTTTGACGCCAACACAATTAAATGCCAAAACCTAAGTTAGTCTTTTTCTAAGTAATGGTGACCTTATGGGCTCATTTTGTTCTGTTGCCTTGAAATTTGTGAGGTCAGCACTAATATCATAATGAATTTTACAGGAGGTCTTCTACACGAACTTTCGAACGAAGGCGCCCGTCATCAGTTCGAAGGGTTCTTAGAGGCATTAATACTGCCATTAATGGTTAATTCTGCAGAACGTGGTGATAGAGAGTGTCATGTGGTGGTGCTAATGGATGATGATTCCGTGGAATGGGACGAGGAATATCCTCCTCAAATGGGGGAAGAGCATTCGCAAAGTATGTTACCAACAATTTCTGTCTCGCATCATGAACGCAGTGTTTCATCAACTATCGCAAACTTTCAATTCTGAAAAATTTTATTTGCATTTCAGCTGTGAATAGTACTGCGCTCTACCGTTTCTTTAAGTATATTGAGAATCGAGACGTTGCGAAGCAGGTGCTAAAGGAACGTGGGTTGAAGAAAATTAGACTAGGAATTGAAGGTTATCCTACCAACAAAGAAAAGGTTATTGGAGACATCGAGTTAACGGTTACTAATTTTTTCTCGACCATTTTTTGGGATTTATCTGTAGCCCAACTTTTCCTGTATTTCCAGATTAAAAAAAGAGTTGGAGGAAGAACGGAAGTGATTTACAACTACGTTCAGCGACCATTTATACGCATGTCGTGGGAAAAGGAAGAAGCCAAAAGTCGTCATGTTGATTTTCAGGTATGTAAAACTTGAGTAACAACCATAAACATTTGATTGCCAAACTTTCATTTTGAAAGTGTGCAAAGTCCTAACATCTTGTTTGTGCTGCTCCCGTTAGTGTGTCAAATCGAAATCTGTCACAAATTTGGCGGAAGCAACAGCTGATCCAGCGATTGATCAGCCGATGGCGATGGGTGCTATGGCCATTGAAGTCCATCCGCTTGTTGATGCTGTAGCTAACTTGAACGCGAATCTTGAGATTGCTCCAGCTAATAACATAGTGCAGCATACAAATTCCGCCACCAGCTTTAATGGGAGCTCCGGGCTTAAATGTTAATCACAACTTCCCCGGATCTCCCCAGTTACGGATGAACGAGTTGTATCCAGAGCAGGCTCCTCCTAATGACGATGCAATGTAGATGCCGCTGTAGTTGTAAGAAACTTGCACGTTCGAATCGCAGACGTTTTTAATATAGCTGTATTTCACCGCGTAAAATATCAAGTATCTGTGCACGCAATGTCGTTCAAATAATAATCAAAGTGTGCTTAAGTTAATGATATACCCTCCTTGACCGACAGGCATTGTTAGCTATTACACATCGTATAACTTTTGAATAATGATATTTTTTACAACTGCAAACTATGATTAATTGATAAGCGAATCGGTTGCAAGCTGTGCTGCGGCTTTGCGCACAGGGAAGTGTTGCTTCTAAAAATTTACCCTGCTCGAAGTGGGTATTAAATTGGTATGTTATACAATACAAGTAATGAAGGCTTTATTTCTGGCTCATTTATAAAATATGCGTTACATGCATGGCAACATTTATGGTTAAACATTGAAAGATTGTGCGCTGAGAGAAAAAGTATGAATTAGGAATCGCGGAAACGCACGGTGACTCAACTGTGTGCGATTCGTCCGACTGGATGAAAAAACAAACCATGCAGTACAGGAAGAAGCACTTTCGGACCATTAGACAGTCTAACTAACTGTGCAAATGTACAGGCTGTATTTACACAAGCGAATACTTCACTTTGCGTTGAGGTCTGGTTCCTGCAAACATAGTACAAAATTAATACAGCGTAAAATCAAGTCATCCCCTAACAAGAAAAAACTGGCAAAGCTTGGACTAATATTCTGTCTTCCATTCTGCCTCGACTTGTGTGCTGACTTTCTCGGAATGCTCCAAATGCAATTAGGCATAATTTTACACCTCATCCTACCATTCAACTACCGTTTAACCAAGTCCTCGTCAAGAGGAAACCAGTTTCTTATAAGTTGGAAGTCATATTCAAAAATCATTTTTTATCCCACTGACCTTGCGTACTGAAGTCATAATAAACTTTTCAAGGCAACAACGAAAACTAAAGGCAGCTGAAGAAGCGAAGAAAAAAGCATTTGAAAACGAGCAGATGGGGAGACTGTCACGTAGCTTACGAAAACGTAGACGGCAACAACTAAGCAGTTGGACGTAAACATTTATTTATATATTCTTCATGACTTGAACATTTACGTCATTACTTACACTGTAACAGACAATTAGTAGAATACAGTATGCATTCGCGTTATAAGTACCTAATTATGGTCTAATGCACAGCATTCTTACGATTATTTGGCTGGTATTATACAACTCATGAGCTAAGTTTAGCACGTCCTGTCAAATCTGACCAGGAGTAACTGCTCCCTCTTCAAGCACCATCAAATAAACTTGTGGAAGTTTCATAAAAATGTTTCATAAACGATAATTTTTTACAATATACTCATTATATCTCCACGTACTGTTCAAACTTAAAAGTACCACAGGAAGTGAGTCTCAGACCCTCCTTTGAAAACCAGGTAAAACAATCAAGGAACTGCAGAATTAATTGCTGTTAGGGTTCATTATCTTCTCAGGATAAATGTAGGCTAAATTCCTTCCCAGCTTTAACTAAACATGAGGTACTTATTTCAGCGTTTAGGGAAAAGTCAACAGTTATTTGATTTCCATCAGCGGCAAGTGAAAGTTAACTTTCTCCACCACAGTATATGCACATGCTATCAGAAAGTACTGTTTCTGCTTTCACATTGATAAAATGGGAAACAGAGATTCGAAGTTACATTTCAATGACCTATTTTTCCTACGGTCCTCTCATTTGTAGCACTCAATTCAAAGTAAAAATTGAAAATTCAAGACTCACTGCTGGATTTTG
This sequence comes from Sminthurides bifidus, assembly GCA_009872375.1. Lineage (NCBI taxonomy): Eukaryota > Metazoa > Arthropoda > Collembola > Symphypleona > Sminthurididae > Sminthurides > Sminthurides bifidus. The sequence continues at coordinate 17,328 of VRMD01000461.1, forward strand.
ATTTTTAGACTGGATCTGTGGGTGGTCCTGGTTCTGTTACTTGGCTTTAATTTTTCTAAACCGGCATATTAAATCCTTGAATGAGCAACCTCTAAAGGCTACTTCTCTATGCGGAAGCTTTTCCTCAGTACTCAGGCAGGATTCATATCACTATTAGATTATTCCTGTCTACAGCATGAACAACTTCTTTCTCGTCTATCAATCCTCTGTCACGATTGATATTTAAACAAGAAACTTTTTAAATCACAGCGTCTTCACAAAAATAAAATAACGTATTAGCTGTATCTGCCACCCATGGGGCAACAAGCTCGATTTGTACTGTGGTCACCAACACACTAACTTTTCATTAAGTACTAATGATTGTTAAATCTACATCTATCATAAAAGAGGTTATGAGCCAATGGCCCTTTCTATCCTGTCCCTTGCCATAACTCCTTAAGATTTTCGTTGAAACTGTGAGTGGGAGTTGGTATATAAAATTGTTAAACTTTCTCGACTTGTTGAAGAAAGAGAGGCAGGCGTGTTTTGGCTTAAAAGCTATGGATTTTCGACAAACTTGAAACGAGAGACATAGTGAGAGAGAGAGCTCAAGTGAAAGAGAGCTGCGGACGGAAATATAGCATCAATGCGGACGTTTCGTTCAGATCTTGTGTAAAGAAGAGTACACACTCTCGGCCTTGTAACTACAAAGTGAACAAAGCCGCAGAACATAAATTTTGCCAATCTGCAAAAGTCCGTATTTGCAGGATTTGGCGAACTACGATCGCTCATATGACTACTGTATGTGCATTTTTTCAAGCACCGTTAGTAACAGACAAGACTTACACATAATTCCGACAAGCATAACATTCACGGTGGCAATAATAATTAAAGAAGATGGAGTCGCTCAATCGGAATTACATCAAGTGCTCTAGAATTAAGGCTAATACTTGATTGCACAAGAGATTATGGCATAACGAGCTTATCCGTGTATTGGTTCTAATCATTATCAGATTCGTCAGATCTCATTCATGGCAACGCTATCCTACCCCTGATAAAGGGATTGTTTGCCAGCAAAACAAAAAGGGAAATCCATTAAAAAAACTAGAGAATATTCACGTAGGTCTGTGTACTTGATTTCACAAAAATGTTGCCTTCACACAGTCATTGTCATGCATGTAAATGAATTCAGTGCTCTTCTGATGATGAGATTACGCGATTATCATAGCAAAAGGATCGTGTTGGACGGAAAAGTTACCCTACTGATTGCATAGGGGGATCTGTTGGAAAAGGGAAACGGGTCGGCAGGGACAAAGTGCCGTGTAAAGTATGAGCTAAAGGTGAAAGTTTAATTCTTTCCTCTATACAGATCGGAATTGTGTGTGAAGTCGGTGGGATGACGTCAAGGAGCTAAACATCTGTAGACTGGGTTTGAATCCTTACTTTCTTAATGCTAGCAGATCTATTGAAGGTCGGAGTTGTGGGACTAAAGCCGGGATTAGATATACCGAAACTTTCCTCCGGAGGTTTGGGTTTCTTTAAACTAGATCTGAGTGGCATTCCACGATTGGAAATAGAATCTGTGGAAATCACCGTGGAAACGGTGGACTGGCCCGATTTAATAGATCCGTTCACCGAGCCGGGAGACATGCTCACGGAACTACCGTTGCCGTTTGATAAAATGCTGTGATTATTGTTCGTATGGAAGAGGAGTTTTGGAAAGTTTCTAATTGCTTTTGTATGGGACGGATGGAACTGAGCGCTCGCATTCGTCACTGCTATACCATTTGTTCGCTGCGGTTCCCTTATGGCCGTGTTCCCGATTATCGTAGCACTCATCGTGGGTGGCCCAGCCGCTTCCTCGCTCCTCCGAGTAATCCAGTACTCGATAATGGTCAATATCATTAAAATAATGCTAAATATTGCCAGCACAGCCTGGAAAGAATCAGAATTGACGTGGATTAAAACCCGGAGATTCTCTCTTCCCAAAATCCTACATCAAATCAATACTTTTTTGTATCTGTATGATGGAACTGACGTGAGGATATTAATCAGGCACTCACCTCCATATAAAAAGAAAATGCGTATTCAACCACGTAACCTCTCTCCAAGTCATTCTTTTGCGTGGCAAACAAACACACGGCCGTGAGCGTGAACAAGGCTGCGGATGACAAAACCAAGTCAAATCAGCAAGGATGACAACTTGGCCTTTACCGGACAGAAATAACTTGACAATGAATGCATACACTCACCGGAAATCATGCTCACTATAAGTTTGAGGACGATCGTGTAGCTGTAACTGCAGAATATCTTCGACTTGGTTACTTGCATGGCAATGAGAAGAAAGGACGTGAGGCAGTAGATGCCCAGGGCGGAAATCCCGATCGCGGCACATATTCCCGCTACGTATGCTGGAACTGGAAGGGAAGGAAGACGCAGTAATTGATAAAACTGAAAGTCATGTTTAAGCAAAGTGGAAGGTGGGAGGATGGATTTGCATATGATTCACGCAAAGGTATCCAACTTTCCAACCTTTGGCGAAAAGTAGCATAGTCAAGAAACTTAAAGAGCTCCTCAGATGCCAAGAGGTTGATTCCCAGCTGTCAAGGAACATACGCATCAAAATCCGTGAAAATGTTATACAAGGAGGGAAAAAAACTTACAACTGGGTTTAAAGCCTGAAATATTTTGGCCACAAAGTTGTCTTCCGAATTGCATGTCCTTACACAGCATCCACGGTCCATAGTTACCCCGTTCTTGTGCTGTAAAGAATAGGAGAGGAAACGTTAGTCTGGGAGTAATGTCGGAGTTTGTCAAATGCCCGTTTCCGACTCGCGTGTATAAAAGGAAGAATGAATGCCTCGAAAAAGACTCCTTGATGGCTCACAATTTTTATAAAATGGGTCACTTAATCGACTATGGGAGGGAGATAAGGAAGACGTGGGTTGAAAAATGGAGGGCCGTAGGTAGCAGTTCTATGATGCCGTGCTCCATGATGCTTGGCTTACTGATACTGGAACTTGAATGGGGTTGATGAGAATACTGACAAGGAAACTGCAGCCGGCCTGTGGCCACAGGAGGAGAAGATTCCCTGGCCGGCACATTCAATGAGCTCCTGCTTTCACATTCCTGTCTGTGGATTTTTATCACGAGAATGATGGACTCTCGAAGGGTTTAATGCGTTTCACTTGATCATTTGAACTTTGTGACAGTGAAATCTACCTCACCTTTCACCCGGCACGACCGCTGCGTCTCACCACCTTTCAATGGAGAATGACTGGTGTAGTGACAGTGGTGGTTGTTGAGGAGAAAATCAATAGCGTTTGTCCCTAAATCAGAAATGGAGATAGAGGGAGAAAAAAAGAGTAGACACAAAAGACCTGATGCAAACGATTGATTCAGTTGAACTGTTCCGTGGTTTAGCCTAACAAAGCCGGTTGAAATGCGTACAGTTATTTCAAACTCGTTTAAATCCACTCCAGCTACGGAGCATCAAGTCAAGAGCAGAAGTGAGAGAGTTGACGGCCGAAGCTGGGAAAAATGTTACCAAGACATCCATGCAGAGTAGTGAAGAAGAAAGGAGGGAATGAAGAATTGAGAATACTACACACATTTATTTCCATATGGAGTGAGTAACAAGTTGAACAGTTGGGATTTTTTGAGCAAACTTTTCTTCCCTCATAACTCCTTCGCTCCTGCTTTTCATCCGCCGGTAATATTCCAGCTCATCTCCGTTGAAAAATTCAACCCACTCCCTCACTGCCTGCCGCTTATCCTTCGTTGCTCAGAGTTAAAAGGGCTGCGATCCTTCCTTCGTCTTTCTCTGATTTCTCCTGAGGTAAAATTCCGGTTTGAAAATGTAGCGAAAAATATTTTCATACGGGCTTTGAATTGACGGAAGGTCGGCGGAAGGATGAAAAAAGAGGCTGGATAATATTCTCGCGGACCAAAAAGGATCACGAGCTCCCTTTCAGCCACTGTGACTGTCTTATGAAGACACGAAATGGACTTAAAGTTGAAAATAATCTGTTCCCGTGCCTTTGTGCCTGGATGTTGATCCGATATGGTGAGAGTGCCACATCCAAAAGGTCTCAAAGGTTATGTGGGCAAAGGTCCGTGGAGCGGGCTTTAACAAGTTTTCGAAGAGATCCCCTTTGCGCAAAAGATATTTATGTGCGGAAAGTTTGCATTAACTCGAGTAAGACACTGGTAACCAACATCGGTATCTAAGCTACCCGTCCTGCACATCATTACTATCGATTTTCGCTGCCTTCTCTTAGGCAGCTTTCTCCACATGGTTGGTTCTTGCTAGCAGTACTTTCCCCATTTCATTGGCTTTCTCCTCTGTTTTTACTACACTTAGCCTTTAGGCAGTGACTTTTTCTGGCCAGAATACACTCCTGTACTACCGGCTCATTCATTCACATATCTCGTCACTCCTCCTCCTCCCACTAACAAATCCTCATCCTGCCATAGAATTTTTTCCTCCCCACACACACACACACTATCTCTCCGGCCTGCTTCCTCCAACCTTTCACAATGTAATCTCTTTCCATCCTGCTACATTAACTACTTACGTTACACTCCAGCTCCGATGATAGGATAAAAGTTTGTGTCTTCCGACACAAACATTTCAACCTCGCCGTCGTCTGTAAGGCTGCAGCCAAGTAACCAGACCCCTTTGCATTAACCATTGTTTTTTTTGCATGCTTTTTTCTCTCAAGCCTTCCAGGCTAGGAGACGTGAGTGGTTGTGTGAGACGCAAAAGATCTGTTTCCATCTTTCATAAGTGTAATATCAAAGCATCACTTGACTCGCCATCAACGTCCATGCCGGACCCTATTTATGACCATATGTTTGCTCAAATCCCGCAGATGTTCAGCGATAAGGAGAGAAATCTCTACACCTCCATCCTATAGCACTTACACCTTTCCCTTGTGGAGCTGCTGAGAGTGCGACGAGCTGACTTTATTTATTTAACGGCCGTTTTGCACGAGTCTGGCATAAAATCTGGGTGGAAAACTACCACTGCCATAGAACAAAGTACTGAATGGTCCAAAATTCAAAGTTCCGTTATATCCTTGCGCCGCCGATACTTGTCGCTTCCTTTTGCATTCTCGCTGGAATTTTTCTCGGTTGTCAAAAAAATTTGCGGAAGACTATGTTTTTTCTACGTTTTCCGTTCTTCACTACGGGAAAGGCGTAGCGTGCCGTGGCCGTCAGTTTGTGTTTTTATCCAGCTGCATGCTCCGCGAGAGAAAGTGGAAGAAAGCGAAGAAGGAGGCTCGGAAAAATAAATCTGCCATGACTACACAATTACTTGGACGCAGGGCTTGTCGTAGAGAAGTTGTAAGGGAAATTTATGTCGCTCTCTCCCTCCCATGTAGGCTGGCAGAAAGCATTTAAGCTCTGGAGAATCATTAGAGAGCCCCTTGAATACAAAGTTTCCCTGCCACCACAATGCTTGCATTGAGATGAATCAAGGATGGTTTAATGATCCCTATGAATTTTAACTCAAACAGTTACAGCAGCTGCAACAACTTGTTCAAGTACCACTCTTTACGCGCCCCCTTTCTCAAAGTTTCATTACACGGAAGCAAATCCCTAAAACGTTACTACAACGTTTACAAATCCCGCCGTTGTCTCATCTCCTTTCACGTTACCATTTAGCTCGTTGAAGAAGCTGGCAAATGAGCTTGTTCACCCAGTCTTAAGAAGCCTGTCCATGTTTCCTAAACTGGCTCCATTCTCGTCATGGAAACGACACTCCGTAGCTTTACAAATGACATGGATGGAAAAGCTGCCAGCATCCTTATGCCACAATCCTGTCGGTACCTTCGTCACTACAAGTTCTTCTCTCTCAGCTCTCACTCCGTTCTATGACGCAAATGAAGCGGAAGGAGCAAACCGATTTGTTTTCCTGTGCAATCCACTCTGAAAACTGGATACCATTCTCACGTTTCCGTAATGCAGTGACAGTTTAGTCAACAGTGATGAGCATCATCATTTACACACAAAGCTATTTATTCCCACTCAAGTTAGCCAAACTCACAGAGGGGGGATTCAAGTAAATTGTTACGTCCCATTCAGGCCGATATGGCTACTTCCATACAAACTTTTCCTATCAAATTTTATTCAAGTGTGGGAATTCATTTTCAAAATGAGAAGGAGAGAAGCAGCATCAATTTCTTCGGCTGCATATGCCAAACATGTACACCTCGCGCTGTCAGTGTCAGTTGGCTGCTGTACCATTGGTGTGAATCAAGCCTTGGCTTTACACCAGCTCACGTTAATGATGGAACTTGGCTTTGGATGATGGTCGGTGACGGGGAAATGGACCATGTTTACCAGAGAGAGTATCGGCATGGACTATGCAGTACCGGGCTCAATCCGACGAAAGTGCAAAAGAACAGGTACTGTCGACAGAACATGTTTGGAGCAGAGATTACTTGAATAGCTCCTATCATTTAGCATCCTTTCCTCGCTCATAACATGACCACAAAAAGGACATAAAGTGCCAACTGGAGCGAGTGAACAGTACATCTTTACCACCTCTATCAAACTAAATGGAGGGGAAAGTAACTAGTTCTCTTTCTTCTTCATCCAATGAATAACCGGCCGTTAGACGCGCGTATGCAAATTTTTATGCAACTCTCCCTCACCCACGTCCGTCCAGCACTTTCACCAGCGTTAATGGAGGGTGCGGGGGGGGGGAGGATAGGGAAAAACTTTCACTTGCTTCGTTAAAGTCGCTGATCCCGTGGCTACAGGAAACTTTCCACGAGGAAATACGTGATATTTAGCACACATGCACTGAGCAAGATGCGCGCTTCGGTTGTTGCAACTGCCATAAAACTAGCTGTAAATGATCTGCTGACTGGGACATGTACAAAGCTGTTGCTGGTGGACGGGTTGCTACAAATGAGACAGATTATCACTTGCTCACAAAATGAGTCCCGTGTCTGCGTCTTGAAGCTGGGTCTTACGAGCCCTAATGGACTACTGATGCCGGCTTTGTAGTAATTTTTCTCCGTGATAAAGCAGTCTGTGACTTGCTCTCATTTGCAGAATTAACTTTGTTTACGGCTTTGGTTGGCGGCGGAAGCGGTGCGGCTGACACCTTGACTGAGCTGGTGAAACATGTTCGCGAAATGAACCAGCTCATATGTACGTGTCATGAGGATGTGTCACATAAAGGTAACACATGGCTCCGGAGGTCGAATGTTGCAACTGTTTCAGGCCGTCGGCTGCGCGGAACCAGACGTGGAAAACGGATAAAAAAAGGAAAAGCCCATATCATTTCAGCTCTACACCCTTCCCGCCAGACTTGGTTCATTGTCTGTTTTCTGACGGTGGGAGAAAGGGAAAACTCACATGAGCCCTTGTGCCTTTTAGTACCTTGGAGCCGTAATGAAGGTGGATTGAGCAATATTGCCCCGATTTCCCTTGGTCTGGACGGCAGAGGAGGGATGGCGTGCCGGAGCGATAAAGGATACCAGGCAGGATTTCTTAATGAAGATGATAAGGAGAGGAGCGGGAGAGAAGAGGGAGGCGTTATTTATAGAGGCAAGAAACCATGTGAGAAATTGTGTAATTGAGGGGAAAACAAGTTTCATTATGCCTAACGACTAACACCCATTATCCGCCACGAGATCCGGGATACATGCAGCGCTGCCACGAGTAAGACGGCCTGGTTCCAGCAAATAGAACGAATGAGCCACCATGCCGCTACTTTTCCCGGCTCAAACACACCGTGTGAAAGGAAAGATGGTGAGGACGTGGAGATGCAACGTGAGGAAAATGTAAGGACGGAATCTGAGCATCTGCTGGACTGTCATAAGAAAGGACTTAAGAAAGAATGAGTATTACAAAGGAGGATAACGGGAGGAGAGTGTGTGGACCAGGAGGAGAGTCTATGTACCAACCAAGTTTTATGGACGTGACTATAAAATATTGTGGCAGATATAAAAATTCATGCACGTAAACTACTTATCCTCCTTTCTCCGATAAGAAAGACATGCTTCCCTCCCAAAAAAGAGAGAATAGAGTGGGAAAATTCATCTGGATTTGGGAATCGCACAGGAAAATAAAAACATTATACGACTTGCTTCATTCAATCATTCTGACCAAGAGAAAGTTTCGCCAATGATTTCCTCTTCCAGGTCCAGCTACAGCTGGAATTCCTCGGGCACTTCAGCCACTCCGTCACATGCTAGGAGTTCGGGTGTCTAAACAAATCTAAATCCAGTGAGCGAGTCCTCCTCCTCTGGACAGAAAGACAATTGCATCTGTCAGCCTGATGAGACCACGGACAGGGAAGCCCGACAGTGGCAAGGACATGTACCACGGTCCTTCTGCTCACTGCCAGAAAGTTTTCGACTACCTGCTCTTCCCGTTGTCATGGATACGTGATTTGCCCGGGTGAAAACATTGGCTGGGATAGGAGAAAGGACGGACATGTGGCTTTGGAATGGGAAAAGAGCGAAATTGGAAAAGTTGCGTGGGACTGGACACGGACTGGAGCTGAGGAGCATTTGGGAATTTAAAAATTATAAGGATTCGCAATCCCGTGACCGACCATAAGTAATTGGAATAAAAAGCCTGTACTTACTGTAACGGTTCCAAAAGGAACCCCAATGAGGGACGGCGACGGCTATCGTCCCTATGATGAAGCAGACGATTCCCAAGATAACGACGGCAATGGACAGAGCCAACTTCTGTTTATCCATCTCCACATTCTTCTTATGCATACGCTCACTTGAACTGGGTTCACCGGATCAAAAAGAAATCACAGCTGGAAAAAATTGACAATTTTCAATTATTCACTAAAATTCACAGAACAAAAAGCAAAAGACACGCTTTTAGACCAGTTGCTCAGTTTTTTTCGCAACATCCGCCCAAAGTCACACACACATTTTTCCTCCAAAGTGACGAAAAGGCATTTATCATCACCTCGCCTTCCATTATCTCTTATCTGAAGATAAACTGAGAGTGAATCAGAGCGTGCCACTTTTGCAAATGAGTCTGGAACTGTCGCAACATGCTGTCCTAATAGGCCCAGGGATAAACTGAGATATCTCTTGT
>VRMD01000462.1:0-26350 GCA_009872375.1 Sminthurides bifidus
CAGTCTCACATTATCAAGCAGGCAAAGCAGTGTAACCCAAGATTTGCTCAATCTGAAGTTGCTATCATTTGATAGTAGTATTCGCGACAGAAAAGCCGGTAAGTTAATTGTTTAGTAAGAACTAACTGTGTTCCCGTAAAATATTCAGCTGCGAGTAACTCAGGTTGAATAATCTTGAGAATAATCATGCCATCATATTATGTGATTTTTCAATTGATCACCTGAATTTTGTTTGCAGCTCATACGTGAAGGAACTAACTAACTTCCGAGTCTCTTACGTCTTAGCCTTAAAATCTAAATTACAATGGTAAGACTTTACTTTTTGGAGTTCATACTAAATACCGTTGTTAATTTTTTCCCTGAACTTACGATTCCAAATTTGCGTGTTATTACAGGCAGCCGCAGCTAAAGCAGCAGTACAGGCTGTAAGCCGCAGAATCGTACCTTTGTTTGATAGAATAGTAATAGAAAAAGCTGAAGCAATGACTAAAACTAAAGGCGGTATCGTTATCCCTGAAAAAGCTCAGGGTAAAGTCTTGCAAGGCACAGTTGTTGCTGTCGGTCCAGGTGCAAGAAACGATGTAAGCAAATCATTCTGTTAGCGCCGTGCTTGCAAAGCAGACAATTTCATGAATGTACTAAAGGTTACTAAGTCTCTGTCTCATAATTGCAGAAAGGCGAAAACATCCCTGTAGCAGTATCTGTCGGAGACTCGGTCCTGCTCCCGGAATACGGTGGTACCAAAGTGGAGCTCGATAATGCGGAGTTGTTCATTTACAGAGAGCATGATATCCTCGCGAAGCTGAAGGAGTGAAAATAATCACAACATATAATTATAGTCAGACATGAAATTTTCGTAGAGATCGATTGTGTACTACTTCGCTTTACATTGCCAACTTTTCATACCATGCTTTAGTTAATATCATGACCGGCGGTGTAGTTGTGCTGCATTCATCTTGATTATGACTGATCCAGTCGGAATACTTAGCTCTCAAGTAGTGAATGTTTTGTTTTGAATGGGATTCAAACCAGGTAATTAAACTTGTTCATTGAATTTACTGAAGCTTCTGTCATTTTCTGTTGGCCAGAAGGAAGTCCGCGGATTTTACATGATGTTGAAAAAAATTTAATCTTGCTTCTGTTGACAGCAGTTAGTAATGACTGCTCAAGCATACAAGTTCCCTTGCGTAAAGAATCAATGTGGAAGTTACAATCAATTAACACTAAAGATTCGTAAGAAATATAGTAAAATTTGTTTTAGCAGTATAAGAAAGACGTGAGAGAGAGACGATCCTAATTGAGTTTTTGACGTTCGAAACAGTTACTGCATCTCAATCGTTGCATCAACTATAATAATCTAAGCGAACGACAAAGCTGAAAGGCATGCAAGTAATCAACAATAAGAATCCGTTTAACAGCGTACGGGAAATTTCGCTTCAAGTCTTAAAGATACTCGTAGTAGCACAGTCGAATTTGATGTTAGACTAGTGATTCTCATACTGGGTTTCCAACGCACTATTATATAGATGTGTCAGGACAAAAAATGCAACGTCGGGGTTGCTCCAGTACGACGTATGCGACGTCAATGCAGCCAAGTAGCTGCTTGATAAGTTGCTTTCACGAAGAACATAGTCCATGCGGTATTCCAAGTCTAAGGATCAGAAAAGACAGTGCGTCATCCGTTACTGCTAAGAATGCTCTCGCCCGTGGCTAATCATTGCCGTATTTAATTGTCAGTTACCGTTAGGAATAGAAGCCAAAAATTTGCTTTCTTCGGAATCATCTGGGAGAGCTTGCAATTCCTCTGCGCTTCTGCATGCATCCGGGGGAGACGAACTTGGATGCGGCTGTAATGTTTCTGTATCCAAACTTATGGGATCTGGAGTAGGGTGGTAAGGACTCATCCTATTAAAGTTCACTGATAGACCAGAAGGGTTGAGAAAGCTACTTTCAGCTTGATTTTCAGGCGACTTCCAAAGTTTAAGTGGATTTAGCCAACTCCAGTTAGTATCTATGATTGATCAAAGAACCGATGAGCGAATGAAATAGAATGGCTTATGTTAGATTTATTGCGTAGTTTCCAAAACTTACCAACAGAGCTAGCTAGATTTGATATGGAGTTTGTCGCATTGCTAGCAACATTAGATGACTTGAGTACCCCGGCCCTTGTGAATGCACCAACAGCAACTTCCGGTTGACCAACTGCGCTAGAAGGAGGTGAAGTTGCCGTAAAGTTAGGGTCCGGTTTGTTTGCATTTTGATTCGTTACCTCACGGCTGATAAGCTCTCGTTCCATTTCGTCGTATTTCGGCACGGCGGATGTTCCGCTAGTATGAATTGGAAGCGGGGCAATTTTCACGTAAGCTTTGTTTAGTAGTGGTTCCAGCCTATTAAAAATCAGAGCTTGTGTGATTCAGGCCTGCTGAAAAAAATACATACTTTTAATATATGTAGAGTAAGCCACCAATTAGTAAGTCAACCTGTAAGCGACAGGGTCTGACGGATGAAAAACGTTGTACACCCGCTTGCAGAGTGATGTTGGTAAGATGTAGCTGCGGAGGTCGGGATTATGAGGTTCTTTCCAGCGAAGCGCAAGAAAAACAGCTAACGGGCTCCCGAGGCAGAAAAAGTGCTCCAGCTGTGAAACGATTACGAAATTGTCAAGCTCTTGCTTTGTTTTAGAAGATCACCGAGGCTAAACACACTACCTTGAACAAAAGTCGTGGCTGCTCTGGCATCTTATCACTAGTAACGTCGTCAATGAACAGGATTCCCTCATGAATTAATCTCATCTGTAGGATCAACTCCACTAAGTTCGACAGATCGAAGCTGAAAGTAGTAGGCGCTTTAATGTTAGTACAAGCTGAATTACCGCATTTTAAGAAATAAAAAAATTCTGTCCAGCCAAACTTTGTCAGTGCCAATGCATTATCCATACCTCTGGACAATCGCTTCTAAGGGGTGAAATATAGCCTGTCATGATGTCATATGTGATGACAGCGCCGAGAGAATGCGCCAATACGGAAACTTTACCTCCTCTCGCTTCGAAATTTGGATTTCGTTTGACAAAGTTGGAATAAATCCTATTCAGTTCGCTCCGCAAAGCATTTTGGATCTGAAATCAAGTCATGAAGGTACAGCATGAGATAGAAGAAGCAGCATGTTCGGTCAGGCAATCATTCTTCTAAGAAATGCAGGTTTCAGGTCATTCCAAGGTTCACTACTGTATGCACGCACATGACCAAAAAGGGCAGGTGCATTCGGTCGGCCACCCCATGGTTAAACTATTACTAACACATGTGTGACGAACTTACTTCTGTTCTGTACAAGGGGCTAGTGTAGTACATGATATCCATTGCTGTGGCATTCAACATTTGTCGCAGGCCAAGAAGTTTATGAGGCGTAATGGCATCCACTATGTCTGAAACAGCGTCATGGAGTCATGAAGATTAGAATTCTGAAATGAGCGTGCTGCTTAAAATTGTATTGCTGCATTGAATACTAACCTCCATCCAATTTGGCAGCAGATCTCCACTCAACAGGGAAAAATTCCGCTCGTTGCCGACTTAATTCGGAATACGGAAAGAATTGCTTCTTGAGAGCAGTGACACATTCGCGAAAGCTGTTGCCATGAGTAGAAAGAAAAACAAGCGGTTAGGATAGGAGTGAAGCCTAAGTGAGACTTAAAAAATTCTATTACTCCCAGCTGTCAACTGCAACGCTTAGAATATTTTATTTGGCTGGAAAAGTATTCAGACAAAGAAAAGACATTGGTAGATCTGAAAGGCTTGCTTACGCTGCACAGTTTCGTACTATTCTCCCGGTGTCCATTTTCTGTCCGATCCCATGAACCACAAAGACGACATGGTTGATCTCCGCAGGACGGTCAGAAAGCATGCACTGCTTGAAATAGCCCCGACAAATACGATGGCCTCCTAAATATTCCATTATAGCATGGTGATTTTACTAATGCACACTTGACAGCTTGTTAACTGTTGGATTGGAATTTGTATTGGCAACAATTACCTGTCTGAAAGCCAAGTTTCTGACCAACTGATCGCATGAGTTTGTGCGGTACGGCTTTGCTGTACAAGTGGATTTCTGTTGCACTGAACCAGTCTACGTGAAAGTCGGGGAATGAAATCCGATGTTGCACTGTGGAAGGAGAAAGTACTGTTGCTTCATTCAATGTAAACAAGAAGGAGAAAATCCGACTGAAAGACTAAATGAGCTGGACGAAGGGAGGAATAAACATTAACGAAGAACGACCATAAATGATTCACCGTTATTACCTTGTTTGCTCTTCTTTGTGGGGCTTTCAGGTAGTATTTCCAGAGTCGGATTACTTAAGCAAGTACCTCCAAATCTTTCCAAATGCTCAGCTTCCAGCTTATCAGCATGGCTGCTTTCAATGGGCTCCCAGGATCCATCGTAAAACCACGTCCCTCGACGAATTGAGCATAGGTCGGGCCAGTAGGTAGCGTAACAGATCACATGTTCCAAATTCACTTCATACAGCCCACCTCGGACGACAATTATGTTTTCTGGATTTGTGGGTGGAGGCACTGGTGGCCATTGGACCCGCTGACCTGGCGCATCACTCTTGGTACTGCCAATGGCTGGACCTGTTCCCGAGCTGGAAGACGTGGCAGAAGAATTCTCTTTTGAAGACCTAGCAAATGACCTATACATACGTCTTTTAGTGCTGCCAGAGCTACGGCGGTTCGAATCACTGAAACCGTTGTTACCACTCTCTGACTGAAGATTCTCCATTGAAGGCACTGGAGACGTGCTATTAGATGACGGAAGGTGCATAAAACTACCTATAGTCAGCGAGTACTTCCGGCTTCCTCCAGTCTCATTTCCGGCCTCGGAGGGACACGGAACATTCCTCTCTGGCACATCAGATAATTTTTCAGAATTTGTGCAAAATTCAGTGTCGCATGTAGCAGCTTTCTGATTTGAGATTTGTTCTTCCTCCTCTAGCACTAGCTCTCTATGCCGAGCCTCAATCCTCATAGAATCATATCCAGTAAAGGGAATCCATTTCCGGTCAGACTCTGTTTTGTAAAACCAACGGACGTACTCCATTTTGAGCTCACTAACTATGTTTTCGGTACCGTAATACGCTTGGCTTTCACTGCTGTACGAGGCTTTTACTTCCACCACATCCTCGGCCGAAGCGTTTGACAGAGACGGTGCTGCACTTTCAGAACTAAGTAAACTTTCGTCATACTCTGAAAAAGCAGCAATGCTGCTGACAGGCGGCTTGAGCTGGTACGGGGTGTCCAAGTAATCCATTTCTTGAATCGGTGCATCCACCACTCCGGGTAGTGGCATTGGTATTGCCCTTGAAATCTGCTGGTGATGCAAGCCCTGCTGATGTCGATAGGCCGCAGCCAGGTCGTAGTCAGCATACGTACACCCATGAGGATGAAACTGTCTAGGATCGGCGAGGTGGCCGACTGCAATAGTTAATATGCATTTGGATGTAAGGTTTAGTTCAATAGCGGCTCAAATGGTTCAGGTCATAGTCATTAATTCACAAAGTATAGACGGTTTACCTTGATGTTGATGACTGTAGTGGGAGTAGAAGCTGACATCAGTTTCAGACTGGTCAGCTCTGGAACTGGTCCGAAAATGGACTAAGTTTGTCGCAGAATCCTCGTCGACCATTAAAGCTGGGGCGATGCAATTCAACTCGGTTGAGGTAAAAGCCATAGCTTGGTCAGCTGTAGAGTACGCAAACGAATCAGGCTGTTGTTGCGTTATCACTGCTCTAGCACCAGAAATGTGAAGCTCTTCCAACGCGGTGGGACACCTATCATCCAGGTATTGGGGTAAAGGCACATTATTGTCATCTCTATGGAATGGAACGGGTCCTGCTGTGGAGCAGCCTATGGCCGAGGCCGAGCTCGTTCTTGGGTCGAAATACGGATAGTTAGCGGATACTTCATACGGGTAGTAGTCATCCACGGCCGCGTGGTTTGATACACATTGGCTGTGGTATAGGTGGTTTTGCTGCTTGTAAGTTTGCGCCGGCGATCTCTTGTTGACATTGTGGTTGGCATAGTTAAACTTAGCCGGATGAATGTTTGGCTGCTGCTGATTGTAGTGAGACGGTTCATTGGGAAATGCGGAAATTGTTGGGAGCAAACGACGAGTTTGCTTTGACGGTGACGGACGTGAGGGCTCAATGTTGGAAAAAATTTGTTTAGTTAAACGCGAAATGTGGGGATAGGGAAATAATAGCAGTCAGGAACGAAATTTGCTTTACACGAGTTCCCCTGGTAACTCCCTTTAGTCAACTCGCAGATAGGAGCGTGTACACGGTTAGGAAGATGACGCAAGTTGCAAAAACCAGGCAAACCACAGGACAGCCGTTGTAGCTACCGTTCGGTAGTAAACAGCTGTATTCGTGATAAAGAAGGATGGAGCGAAAAATGTGCTCTAGTAGTCCATCTGAGTAATGAGTACAATCCGCAAAATGAGGAAATGCTGACAGTTCTCTTTCGGTTGTTACAAGGGAAATTGAAACGGAATTTTAATGACAACCTTGATTCAGCGTTTAAGTTGAAGAGTCACAGATTAGTCACTATCAAGACTCGGCAAAATGGCTAGGAATGCGAGAGAAAATTAGTGACAAATTACTCTGTTCAGCAAACAACTTTTGACTAGGTGAACAACTCGAAGGAAATTGACGACCGAGAGTGTTGGCAGCAGCAATGCGGAACTGTCTGTTTGATGGTGGCGATACATAAGCTGCACACACTAAGATACTGAAGAATATATACACACTTCCCAGCCTGGATAACTGGATGCAGAAAATTCCAAACGCATGTGCATTCTCATGAAGAAATCGCCACTTTCTCTCATGCTTGCACAGAGGAGAAAGTTTAGGGACTGGGTCTCAAGATCACAGTGTTCCCTTGCTTTCTCCAGCGGCGAATGTAGAACATCTCTTATCTCTCCTTGAACGACTTACTAGTTCTCAGAAGTATTCGCACGATATTTCTTAAATCCTTAAATCCATAAAACAGTCCAGGCTCTTGCAAACTCAACCGTGGCTAATCGCAAGTTTTACTGTCTCGTTCGTACGATTACATTGGCTTTCCTACTTGATTTTTATTCCGTTCCTGCTGTCCACTCGCTTGCAAGACGGATGCCCCATTGTTTCAGATTCACTTATAATCAGACTTGCTTTACATTGTAATGAAAAGCTCGAAAGCTCGAATCCTGAAAGCATGAGAAAATACTTTTATGCAACAGAATATAGTTTATATTCTAATTCACGTAATGCTGTTTGTAGCTGCTTACGGCTTACGTATTTATTAAAACTATTGCATGTGTCTTTGGTTTTTACTGCACCAGGCCTATTTCGCTTGTCGGACAGTACAATGGAGTTGCAAAATGTTGCACGTGAAACCAAAAGGTCATAGACTATCGTGAGGCTCACTCACAATCACAACTTAAACAGATAACGCAATGTACCAACTGAAAACAGAAAATATTCTTTAAAGCTATAATATGCAAAATGTTGCACCTGAAACCAAAAGGTCATAGACTATCGTGAGGCTCACTCACAATCACAACTTAAACAGATAACGCAATGTACCAACTGAAAACAGAAAATATTCTTTAAAGCTATAATATTATGCTTGCTTGTATGTCTCGCAGAAGCAAAATTATTCTACATAGCCGCTATTAATTAGCATATATTTCATAACTACACGTCTGTCAAGAAATTACAGCTCTGAATGAAACCACTAATTTTTTTCTGAACTGTGATCAAATATTTTAGAAGCAACAGTCAATATGCGGTCAATAACCAATTATAGTTGGCATAATTTGTGAGGAGGAGCTTTTTCCCATGAACCTCTTTATATATAATCATCAATCATAGTAACTGCAAGTTGTTAAACGCAAACTCATAAAATGGTAGAGCGCAAATAAAAACGTTAACTCAAGCAAAGCTTTTGAATAAAAAAAATGGCCATGTGTCGACTAAATCTTTTTTAATACGCATCTCGTCGGTAAGCACAAACTTCAGCAGCGCGCAGACTGCACTGCGGTTGTACTGCGATTCTTGTTCTTGTTCATTGTTGAATTGAAGCCTGCATCATCTGATTAGAATATGTACATATACTTTACTTATGAAAATCCCCGACTGTAGTTTGTAGTGAGGGGCACGAATTTGTCGATTAATGAAAGAGTATGCTGGTGTGCAGCAGGTGCTTTGAACCTGCAATTGTCTAAAATATTTAATGACAGAAGCCGGTTGGTTTTTACTTTGATTAATTAACGCTTTGGAAGACATATCCTGTACCTGCAGTATTTTCGTGTGTGCCAGAATTCTTTTCAAGGTTTTTCTTTGTGCTGATTGAAGATCTTCAGGGTTGACGTTGACGGCGTTCATCACCCAAATATTAAAATTAAGAGGACGAACACCTTTGTGCCCCATTGGTGTTAAATGGCGAGAGGGCTATTTCTTAAGCCTGTCAAACAATAACATGAGCGTCTAGTTACGCGAATAAGCTCCAGCCCGTCATTATCCATTAACAGCGTGTAAGTTTTTTTTTATTGCTTTCGTTCCGTTTTGGCGGCAATTAAGCTGTCAAGCTGAACGCGCGTTATGCAAGTGAGGGATAGCGCCGCAGTTATTGCATGCCCAACACATTAATACTGACAATTATCAATCAAAATCACTGTGTATTTTTCTCACGCAAGTCTTTTTAATGTTACACGGTCATAATTACAATTTGCCGCTGGATTAATCAATTTCAGAAGAATTTCTTTTCGTTAATAGGTAGCACAACGCATTTCGTAAGTGTTTGAAATTTTGTCATTTGCTTTCCATTCCAGGTTAATTGGAAGCTCATATATAACATGCTATTCAAGTCACAGATACCGTTGAGAACATCTTTGACTCGAACAAAAAAATCTGCTGTTCTTCACAACTGAATAAGGAATCTCATACATTCCGGTCACCAATTACATTTAAATGTGTGGCTACTTTTAGCTGTAAGTCAAGAACTACCGACTTCATTAACAACTTTATCCAGCTGGAATTTTTCCCATTAGAATGCTTCAATCTTGACAATCATCCAATTCAAACGTTTGAACCGATGGTTCAAGACAACGGATCAAGAAGCCAGTGCTCACCTCTAGTAACATTTTTCGACAGGTAGATCAAATTCTTTACAGAACATCATATGATCTCGTCAACAAATCACTCGTAATTAAAGTTTATGATTATTGTTGCAGACATCTGAGACGATTAGTAACAGCATGTCTGATACGGATGACACGGATAGCCTTCTTTCTGCTGCTGCTCCTAAAAACTTGAGGGATTTACTGAATCCATTAGGTGACCACACTTCGTCACAACCGAGTGATCGTACAGTTGACGAGGTACAATGCCTGCAGCCAGCGAAGGGTGAACTGTTGGGGCAACCTGTGACAGACTGTGAAAATGTAGCTGAATCAGATTCTGAACACGATAGCGAAAATGACACCGGATCTGAAACAGGAAGTCAAGCATCTACAGCTTCTACAAATAGTATTACGATGTTTATGCCAGTGCATCGCCAGAGTGAACAAAGCTGTAAAGTTTTTCCCGAGAATCCTGTGGATGACATCGATCAGGATGCTTATCGCACATGTTTACCTCAAACTTCTGTCTGTGATTCTGAGAAGTTCGTGCCTTTTACCGATAAGCACGATGCTTTCACTCAGCAAAAGGTTTTAGAATTCACCTACGACAAACTGAGATCTCCTAACTATGGTGTCAGGGTTTCTCCTGGATTTGGAAAACAGGGCATTGGATTTTTAAAGCCTTCACCTCAGTCAGGCTGGCGTTATCTTCCTGGAAGTGAAAACGAAGCGCAGATATTTACAAGAGCCCCGAACTTTCGCACTCCGGGGGGTTATAAGCCCTCTACAAACACACAGCCCCCTCGTAGTTTGTCTGATCAAGAAATACTAGATGAAGTACGAAAAATGTATGCATTTCCTGATGGCGACGGAGAACAGGAACAGGACGTCCAGCCTAAGCCTTGCATAGAGTCAACCACCGACTCAACAAATAATCACAAAATTTCTCCACACAAAAACCTAGACGCCCAGAAAATCACAACTCCTGACAGCTTTGATAGAGTGTCAAACATCGTGCCAGATTGTGTAGATGGCCATAATAAAACGACGGGCGGAGATGTCGTAGACGAAGACAAGTGCGTGAAAAAAAATTTGACACGCGCAGCGGGAGACACAGTCGGTAGTATTCCTGACTTGGGGTTTGGATTGCGTGACTTGAGCAAGTTACCAGTGAAGGAGCCACCAGTGGTGTCAAGTAACGCATGGGTTACGGAAAGAAACCAATCGGTGAATTCAAGCGAACACTCTTATGCCGAAAAAGCTACTGTGAGCAAAGCTTCTGCTCGTTCTAGCAAGTTTGATGAGACCAATATCGAAATTTCGCCAACCCAAGCTGCGTATTTGGAAAAAAATGAACATGGAGTTGGAATCAGTCGTTGCTTACCTCGCATGAAGCAAAGAGTGCGAGGCAATACTAAAGGATGTAAGAAGGCAGTAAACCTGTTAGAATTAGACTTGCTATGGCGAGAGATTCAGCAGACCAAAGTTTGTATGGAAGAAGATATCAGAAAAAGTTCAGATTGTTTGAAGGCCCTAAGTGCAACTTGTGGGTTGGAGACTGATTCAGAGGAAGCTGCCGTTTCTGCAGGTAAAGGTTTTTCTTAAAGCTAAACTGGTGGTAGATTTGCTTTACTTATGTTGGTTGTGCATTTTTATTTGATTCTATCAATTACATTGATACGGTTTAGGATTCAAGACAAAATCTGATGCAGAAGGTGAGAATCCATGGAGTTCTTTGGACGAGGCTTCCAACATTACTGAACTGAAACCTATTGTAAAAGCAAAGAAAAGGAATTCAGGACATTCTGACACACAAATTAACTTAAGCAGTCCGATTGAAGATTCGCAGGACTACAGTCGCAATGCTGACGAATCATCGCTGAGCCATGGAATTGCTTCATTGTCGTTGGATTCTGCGTTACCTCTTGATCTCGATAATTTTGATGTAGATGGGATACTTTCTGCTGCTAAGCTACGTATGTCTGACTTCGAAGATATTCTTTCAAGAATAGACGACGGTTCAGGTGATACGTGGGAAGAAATTCAAGTAGCGGATGATGAAATAGAATCTGCAATTACAAGTATGGAAGTCACAGACTGGGCTAAAAGTGGAGCTAAAGAGTATTTACAGAAATACCACGATGAAAAATTGAGAAGACAACACTGTGAAACAGAAATAGCGAGTTTACAAAGTGCGATTTTGCAACTGAAAGAAGAAGCGCATGTCCGGGATAAAGCCTCACTCAAAAAAGATGAAGTGTTGTTAAAAATGACGAAAGCATGGTCTGAAGTTACGAAGCAGTGGAAATCACACGAGAAAAAATCAAGGAATTTACTTGAAAGACTTCAGACGAATCAAATTCAGCTTTCTTCGTCGCTACAACAGAGCAAATCACGCATTGAAGAGTACGAAAAAGAACTATCGAATTCGGTAGAACTAGCTTCTAGCTTTAAGAAACAATTAGAAGCTGTTGAAGAATCAAATGCTGATATTATTCAGAAGTTGAGGGAAGAAAACGATGGACTAAAAAATATGTTTATGAATTTAGAAACTACGCTTGAGTGCCTAAAAGTAAGGATTGATATATAGCTAACCCTTTTTTGAAATCGTTCACTTACAGTAATTGAATCAATGCTTGGATGATAATGATAATTGATCATGTTTGCATCCCTATCCACCAGGTTGAGAAAGATGCTGCTGTAACCGCACTTGGTGAATCACAGAAACAGTTAGACGAGAAAGTAGAGGCACACCGACAGTTGCGGAACAAACTTCTGTCTGTAGAAGGCATTATACAAGACAGTCAGAAGGAACTTGATAAAGCTTTAAGTAAGAACAAAGACTTGGAAGAAACTGTTCAAAAAGTCACTCAACATAAAGAAGAACTAGAAGATGACATCGTTGAGCTAACAGATAAGCTGCAAAATGTGCAACAAGAAAAGGTGATTTTTTCTGCTGAAGAAGAAAATAGAATTATTGAAAATGAATATTATTTTGCCCCTTAAGCTAATATTAAGGGTCATCCGATCAATAGAGATGTTGGCATAATATTTTATGGCAGGAAAGGCTGGCGATGAAACTATCAATGGAAGTGGATCGACAAGTTAAAGAGGAATCCGACAGACTCCATGCATACTATAACGAAAAGCTTCATGAGGCTTTGCGCTTGCATGCCCAGCAAATGATATCAACTGAAGTTAAAATCATCGATGAACACCGAAAGCAGTTACAAAAAATAGAAGCGGACGCAAACAAGAAATGTCAAGACTACAAGCAAAGGTAAAATTTTATCATATGTATATTCATTGTTTAGCATTGAGAAGTGCCACAAATGGTTTACGTGGAATCTCAAATACTCCCTTAAATCTGTAGGTGCTTATCAGATATGACGAAAATGATTCAGCGGCATGAAAAAGAACTAAAAGCCTTGAGACAAGATCTTGCGCATAAGGAAGGATTTATATCATCGGTAAGTGAAGGATGAGCCACTTTCTGTCCATTACATTTTGTTCGGTTGGGACATTTTTGCAAACTGTTTGACTGTTGATTCAAACTCAAGTCAGTATAAATCATTGAAAGTATACTCTACTTCCTAGGTTTCTGAGCACGTGAATTCGATCGGAACTACGCCGAAGCAATTTTGCTTAAGTGATGTATATCCATCCGTCTCAATGAAATACTTTACAGGTGACCCCGACGCATTAAATGACACAGCTGACAATTATAATGCCCTTGATTCCGGAAAATCGTCGCCCGACAACGATTTTTCAGACACCATACCAAAATATCCAAATCATTCCCGGAAAGCTGTAGCTGATCTGGAATCTTCCACTGGCATGCTTTACCCTGAGAAGCTGCCACGATATAATACTTCGACTCCCAATAGTGCATTACATTATAATATTCCTTTTTGCCAGCTTGATGGTCCAGACACAGAAGCTTTCATAAGACGAGCTAATGCGCCTCTAACAAACGAAAGAAAGATTTCAGATTATCGGAGGACAGGATCATTTATGGGCGATGTTTCGGAAACAACGCCAATTAAGTTGTCAAAAGAAAAGGAAATGCCATCTTTTTCTGTGCTCACCGAGCAAAGTTTACAGAAACTGGTTGAAACACTGGATAAATGTTCTGTTGAACGAAAATTCACGAAGATCGAAGAAAAGCCTTCAAACATGTATGGTAGTGATTTGAACCATACTCCACAAAAGCACAACAAATCATCGAAATCAGAAGGATCCATGTGTGTAATAGGTAGCAAAGGGCCCATAAATGACTGCGCAAAAACTTCTGACATTATTAGAAAGTCCCTTTCGAAGCCTCCGTGGAAATGAATATTGGTGTTGAAAACCATACTTTTACTGCCTATCGACAAGTAGTATATGCTCTGAGTTATTTATACAAGAATTGACTCCGTCTAAATTGTTTACTTAACTGCCACACAAAGTTAACTTGATAAGAGAGCTGCTCAATTACAATTACCTAATTCGTTTTATATCATCTGTTGATTACAGTAGAAACTTCCTATTTCTCGTACTGAATTTGTGTAGATATTTTTATGTTCCATATGAGCAATGCATTCATTCACTTTTACTTATAATACTTTTTGATACAATATCATCAAGATTTTGATTGTACAGGTAACTGTTATCGTACGTAACAGTAAATTACGAGGTTCCGTACCTGCTTAGTAGACTCAAACTTCAATCTGAAGTTATCGATCCACGTTTTCTATTCATTGCTATTAGAGATTTATCTCCGGGCGAAAGTCACAGTGTTTTATAAAAATATTTCCGTGAATCACAAAAAGAAGCTTACGTGAACATCTATGATGCCGTGATCAACAAATAACAACTCATCAGGATTCTGTTAACAACATGAATTCTAGTAACCTTTCGTCAATGTCAAAGAGTTTAAATGGGACCACAACTTAAGACTAAATAAGCAGAGATCGAGAACCAAATCAATGTCAAGGAGAGCATTTGGTGAAAATGTGGTGAAGTCACACCACACCCATGTATTCCGAGCTATTGTTACATAGCTTTTGGACCAATTTTAAAATCCGGATTTTTAATTGATCTGTTACAACATAACTCATAAACATTTATTCAAATATCGATAATCCTGAATGCAATACAAATTAAAAGGATTAAAATTTTAGAGCTAACTTTGTAGGCCAAATATTGCGTCTGGATAAACTACATTAGAAAAAGAGTTTCCACTTTTAGGCGACGTGTTGACATGCGCGTGAGTCAACTGTAGACAACTAGATTGGTGATGAGATTGAAAATGCGCTTGTTGATGATGAGCTTGATTACTATGAGTAGACTTCGTCAAATCAAGCTCGCCACCATGAATAGAATCAGATCGAGCACTCAAATCGATTAATTCCCTTAAAAACGACGAGGCGGACTGATCCTGAACAAATCCGGATCGAAGAGATAAGTCAACGAGACTTCCTTCCGAATACAGATCATTAGGCGTATCGTCAGTGCGTGAGATGAGATCTATAAATTCCGGTAAACATGATAAGCACACAGGTAAACACCAAACCATTTAAATTTATTGCTATAATGTATATTCGTAGATGAAGTACCCATAGGTTGCCTATATGGACCCGACAAATCCACCAATTCGAATTCGTGGTCTAGCTTGTGGACGCTGAAATTGTTAACAGCCATGCCAACATTCATACTCGACACCTGCGGTTGATCCACCCGCGAACTGAGATCAACTAATTGGTTCAAGTCTTGTCGGACACAGAGTTCCAGGGGGTCTCGCTGAAAGACTTTCGTCAACTCCATCGGCATGTCTTGAAAACCACTTGATTCGAGTTTGTAATTCAAGTCAAAACGCTTGTTTTGCGGAGGTAAGCAAGTTTGTTCGAAATTTCCGGCATTAGGTGTTGTTGAGGTTGATTCTCCCACTAGGGCGTTCTGAATTGCACAATCGACCAGATCCAGTGCATTTACTAAAGGTTGATTGATCCCATTTGATGCGTGGGCAACCGAACCACTTTGCATTATAGACGCAGCAAAAGGTTTATTAGAATAAGTTAGCTGATGGGACGGCAACGACGAAAAGGAATACTCCTGATTGTGGGCAGGGGCAGGTATCGGAGCACTCGTCAGCATCTGACTAGAAACAGGAGGTGCTTGCGCTGCTGGTTGGTGCGAGTTACATTGTATTGCATTATCAACTTCACTTAGTGCGTTAGTTGTTCGTCCATCACTTGATCCGGTTTTCTTAAAACTCGCACTTTGTAGCTTCCTAGGCTGTGGAACTTTATTCTGATGCTGTATTTCAGAAGCATGCTTGCGTTTCACGTGCTTCGCGTAGTTAGGGTAGCAATTAAATGCCTTATCGCAAAACAGGCACCCCAGCGGTTTCTTAGAAGTATGCGTATTTTCGTGCTCGTTCAGCTTACTTTTTACGCGGAACGCTTTATTGCACAAAGAGCACGAATATTTTTTCACTGAGCTGTGCAACATCACATGACGTCGTAGGCATCTCATGGTTCTGAAAGCCTTAGTACAAATTTCGCATTTAAAATCTTGATTACCCGAGGCATGAGTTTTCAAATGCTGATTCAAGAATTTTGCCTCGTAAAAGTCTTTTGAGCACCACGAGCATTTATAAGGTTTTGATCCTCGTCCATGGTGCACATTTTTATGGTGCGTGAGAGTTGCCTGTGACATAGATAAAGATTACTTTCTTCTCTTTAGCTTCGAATTATATATGAGAAAAGCTTAATTATCTTATGTACCTTCTGCATATATGAGGCAGTGCATTCGTCACAGTCGAATCTCTTGCCCTCATGACTCAATTTGTGACTCTGATATCCATTGCTAGAATGAAAAACTTTGTCACATATATTGCAGTTCCATACTTTTGAATGGTATAACTCTTTCTCATGCAACGCTTTTTTCTCTTCTAATTTTGACGCCTCATTTAAAGCTTGAGTGCTGCCACATTCATCGGTACTTGAAGTCAGCTTCCTTGTTCCTGGGAAGTTACTATCTCTCGCGTTGACCATGTTGACATCAGCAGGTTTGGAGAGATCCTTGCCAGAAAATTTTGAAATTGACTCTCCAGAATGACCTGCTGACGCATCAGCGACTGATTCGTCGTCAGGGATATCTAGGTCATTAGGATCTCCACATGAGAAATCATCATCTTTTACATTATCTTCTAGGGCTGCGAAAGTTGCTTGATTGGATATCATGTCCCTCTGTTGTAAATGCTTGGTTGCTGCATGACTTTCTAAGCCTAGAAATATCGATAAATAATCTTGATCAGTTTTAGCTATTAGCTAGTGCGAAATTCAAACCTGATTGAGCAATCAAAGATTTGTCAATTTCACCTGTCATAGTATTGAATCTTTTGCCACACTCCTTACAACTGAAAGAAGCAGTTTTAGCAAGGACAGGATACAATGCCCGCTTCTTTGGTACAATTTTCAACTTACTAGAGTCACTAGGGGAGTGTGGACTACCATTTTCTGTCTCATGTAATCCCATGTGCGGTAATAAATTCTTTAGGTTCTCAAATAGTGCGCAGCATATCCGACACTTGTACTTTACACCACTAATGTCTTCGTGAGATCGAACTGAGTGAGCGATGAGGGCATCATTGCTAGTGAACAACTCTGTGGATTCGCTACAAGATCCGCATCGAAAAGCCACTGGTGAACTTGCAGGTAATATGTCTTCATTTCTGGATTTGTTGAATTCTTCGTAGTCGATACCCGATGTGTAACACGCTCTTCGACCTGCTCGATCAGAAACAAGCGCAAGCGGCGAAACGCACGTGCGAAGAGGGCTTGCAAGTTCTTTGCTTGTTAACGAAGTTTCGCTAGAATTCTTTGACGCAGAGCCAATGGCATTTTCAACGACAGCAGAGGCCTTTTCTATTTGTTTAGCTATCAAGGCAAGTTTTTCTTGTGCGTCTAGAACAGTGTCCTTATAATGGGCATAGTCTTCAAGGCTTGAACAGCAGTCAGTACAAATCCTTTTAGGTAACAAATCTTCCTCTAGTACCTGCAAGGCAAACAGACGACCATTGCTTTTTAAAACACCTGTTGTGACTTTATTCAGCAATCTATTCGGTTTTTTAACTGACTTATGTCTCACCAATATCGAAACTGTTTTGCGAATTTTTTCCGAAACTTGTAATCGCTTTCCTTCTTCGCCAAAAATGAACACTCCAGACTTTAACTCCAGAGCACACATTCGACAGTATTTAATCAGAAACGCTGGCTCGCTGGTCAGCATTTCCTTCGCCCTACCTTCCACTGGTGGCATTCTGTTAGTTAGGGACGACCAAGTATTCCAGCAAAATGAGAAGGATAAAACATTTTCCAATGATACTCCAAAATCCAAATCGTTTATATAGCTTAACTGCTCCAAATTCGTACAAGAAGAGGTCTGAAGCACTGTTTTTAAACACAATCTGATCACCGTTTGAACATGTTTTCGTTCAATTGTAATCAAAATTAAATTTCAAGAGGTGGATGTTAATGTCCCCAGAGATTCGAAGCACGTGTGATATAGACTAACTCTCTTTCAGTTATTCAGTTGAACTGTGAACAGAAATTCATGTCGCGTTTACAATTGTTAGTTTAATCGTTTAATGTACTGTCATTGTTCCACGAGATCGTAGCTTTATCTTTTTACCATCAAACTTGCAAACTTCTTCTCGTCGCCCGCAGCTTCGTGATCGGAGGAATGTAGTTATAACTGTGCAAAATTACTGGACCTCACAACTTCAACAGCGAGTTTTTTTACCTGGTCAGTACTTCCGTACTTTGTACAGTAATTTACATGCTGTTTTCAGTAAAAAGTGATTAAGTATGACACTGAAAAAGAAAAACTCTTCGTAATATGGCAATCCATTTTTGAACAATACAGACACAGCACACAGACACACATTCGCTTCCTACACCACGGCAAAAGTTCCCCTGACTTTTACAGTTGCAGGTATCAAAGTATTCCTCACAGATTTTTTTAGCCTCCTCCACCAGTCGATGAGGAGACTTCAAGCTGCTGCTACGCTCTCATTCTCAAGGAACCACAATGCATATATGCCCATGTCAGTCTTGGTGATTCTCAAAACCAATGACGAAAGAAGTCTTTGGTCGAAGTACCATTGCGGAATATGTTCATTGCTGCAGAGCCGAGTATATCGGAGGTCACTTCGCACTTCATTCCACTGTCTTCAGGTGCGAATACGACCCTATGTTGCATGAAACCGTACTAAATGTTTTCTTCATGTTTTACAAACACTTTCGGTCACGACACAACTTCTATTTTGCTCGATTTTGGCTTGGGAGCACTCGCATGCCATAGTTAAATTTCGGAAATTTGTCCCAGGTGTCTTTGAAAAACCTGTAATAAACAATAATCGTAATTTGTGCCCTGTTCTGCATCAATCCAAATCAGATGGTTTCGTATTTTTGTGCTGAATACAGTCTAAAGCTCATGGTATCTTTCATCGGCAAATCACAAAAAGCTGAATATTGTGTTACAGGTCCTTGGTAAAAGTCGCAAGTACACATTCCTAGAGTAATTGATTTGCTGATTGTCATTAAACTTATTTGTTTTAAATACTTAAGCTCGTAGCAAATATTCAATGCTAATTCATTCCTGTTTCTTGTATATATAGAAGAAGACCTTAAGCGAAGTAGACGCCCAAGAAGACCCTCAGTAGCAGCACCTCTCTTTCTTATAAATCCTGTAGCTCTCTCAAGAGAAGGTGTGTGTTGGAAAATTCGGGATCGCCAAATAAACACACTTAATCGTAAATCGGGTAAGTTTTATCTAAAATGATGAGTGTATTTACGATGAATTAGAATGAATCTCTTTCATATGACTCTATGGCTGTCTTATGGAATTGCTAATTGCATGCTATGTAATTCACAGGTGTTTACAAGCGAGGTCAAGTAGTTAGTTTTATTGGACGGTCCAACAATTTTCTTCAACTGTGGGAAAATCTAGTGGAACTAATGTGACCAAATAAGCTCTTGGCCAGGCATACGCTCGCCCTTGATTTGTTTACGTTGACCGGATGATTGAGATCTAACCAGAGATGAGCTTCCTTTTGTAAGCAAGATATTAGAAAATTTTGTTGCACAGTGGAAGTTCTGTGCCATGTTTATAACGCGAATCAAAAAATGCAGCGTTTCACCTATATTTTACTGACTATTCGTATTCCTTTTTGTAGTGGGAACCGTTCTGCCAAGACGTTTAAGCCAAAGAAGCATATACCAGAAGGGACGCATCAGTATGACCTGATGAAGCATGCAGCGGCCACTTTAGGGTCTGGTAATCTTCGTTTGGCGGTCATGTTACCTGAAGGAGAAGATCTGAACGAATGGGTAGCTGTGAACAGTAAGCGCAACATAGATTTTAATTATTAACGATGTCGTTCCTAGATCCATTGGTAGTATTTGGTGGGACGTTAAAAAATTTATCTGATTTGTAGTTTATACTATAATCATTAATTATGACAGCTGTAGACTTTTTCAACCAAATCAATATGTTGTACGGTACAATCACGGAATTCTGCATTGAGGAGTCTTGCCCTGTAATGGCAGCTGGACCTAAATACGAGTATCATTGGGCTGATGGGCATGTTGTTAAGAAACCGATTAAGTGCTCCGCTCCCAAATACATAGACTACTTGATGACATGGGTTCAAGATCAGTTGGATGATGAAACACTGTTTCCTTCCAAAATCGGTATGCATTTGCTGTTGCTACTGTATGATTGAATATTTTTGAAGTAAGCTTAATTTAATCCACATTTTAGTAATGATGATTCTGAACGCATTGCATGATAACAGGTGTACCTTTCCCGAAAAACTTTTCGATGATAGCGAAAACCATTCTTAAGCGGTTATTCCGGGTCTACGCGCATATTTACCATCAGCACTTTGCTGAAGTCGTGCAGCTTGGAGAAGAAGCCCATTTGAATACTTCCTTCAAACATTTCATTTTTTTCGTGCAAGAATTCAATCTCATTGAAAGGAAAGAACTGGCACCTTTGCAAGAACTGATCGAAAAACTTACTGCTACAAACACTAAAGAGCCAACTCTACAGAGATAGCTAGCGTTATATAAGACTTGGATAATCGTTAGCCTGCTGCGGCAGCTGCTGTTTACAACATAAATGCAATTGCGGTAGCTGTGCGACTGTTTGTTACTATTACTCCCGCTGTCGATAGAAATTAATCGTGATCTATTCTTCTAATGTTTTAAGCTAAGTGCATAACTTAGATGCTATTTTGGCAATTGAAGGATGAGGTTTCATATCAAGCGTCTACTTAAATCCTACGCTCTTTTTACGTGCTATATTTAATTGAGTTTGAAAATATCCATCAGAGACGTGTAAACTTGAATTGTTTCTAATGAATGCAGTCTAATACCTACGTTTGGTGCATAGCCGTTATTACGCATAGTCATTTCATCGAATCAAACTCATGAACCATTTATTCATTAAAAATTCCAGTAACTATAAAATATCAGAAACAGTTACGGACAAGATATTCAAAAACCTGTTTCAAGGGGAACCGTGAACGGCAGAAAAACTCACGATAACTTCGTTGAAGTCCTAACAAGTTACTTCCTCTAGTATTACATGCTTCTAATGTCTATTAGTATATTACAAAACTCCCAAATAACATCTACCTTAAACCTCTAAGTATAAGACGATGCAATGGAAACCATCTCTATCCTCGAGCACACATTCAAGGAGCTGGTCGAACCTGAAGCGCACCCATTCTGGTTGGGTCTTGCGAAGGATAGTAAATCGGTAAGGATCTCTCAGTACCAGGTATAGGAGGTTCAGCTGATGCACCTGCCGCACTAGGAGTAAATGTGGCAGCTGGTGGAGGTGGCATGTAAAATGGAACTGGAGGCATTGGTGGAATATTGAAGAAATTTGACATATTCCCGGAAGCCGCAATTGGGGGTGGAAGACCCGGCACAGGAGGTAGAGCTGCTCCCTCAGCTGCAGCTGTCTGTCTGGCTTGAGATTTACCCCAACGAACAGTCAGTCTTCTTCCAAGAACAATTAATTTGTTGAAACTCTTTTCTGCAGCGAGCTCAGCTGCTGATCGCGTGGTAAACTGTACAAATCCACATTGCTGCTTCGGCACTATCGTGATGTTTCTGATTTCTCCGAACTGGTAAAAATGATCTCGTAGATCGGTTTCTCCGACTAATTCCCCAAGATTACCTATATATAATGTTGTGATACTTTTGTCCTCTGGAGGAGTTAAAGTCGGCATTGCTGATGCTCTCCTCAACAGTTTATCAGCGACCGGGTCGTTGGTACCATAGTAACGGTCTCGTATGTTCTGATCCGACAAAGGATCATCAGGATCCGAAGGTTTTTCATGCCGGTAAGGGCATTCTTCGCCTCTCTTACACTCGCCTTTAACCCAAAATGAGCATATGTGTGGACGATTTCTCTTGTAATACGGCGTCGTCCTGGCCAATTTCATCAGCAAATCACTTGGAGCTTGAGCTTTCCCTACTTCTCCCAACGCTTCAGAACCATCAGTACTTTTCACCTACGAATTTAGTCAAAAAATTCACCATAATGAAACAGATCGTTTGAAAAAATAATAGTTATGGAGACTGCCTACCCACCTGACTTTCCAGATTTTGAACGTAGTACTCCTTATTAACTTCATTTCTCGGCAAATTGTCTTTGACTTTTAGCGCATTATCTCGAACTTGAATCGGTAATCCAAACTCTAAGTCAAGGAGACATGTTTGGCAAACATTTTTTAACTTTGCACAAGTCTGACACACTTCCGTCTTCTTGAAACGCATCCGAGCACCAGGACACCAACGAAATACAGTGAAGGGTCTGCAGCAAATTTTGCACTCTGAGCCATACTTATCCTTTGTCTGCAAATCCGCCGGATACTGATTAGTTTTCCTTGAAATTACTCTTCGACGTTTTGAAATGATTGGAAAGAATAATACGATACACTTACCATACGAACATAGGGATTATCTCCAAGACATGTCTCGCATAAAATAGGGAAGTCCTAGGAGAATAATACATAAGCCATTAATCTGCCGCAATCCATTATCAATAGTTGCTTTAATATAACCGGTAAGTTGGAATTGAATAGCTTACTGAATCTTCCCAATTTTGACGATTGTAAGTATTTGTTGATTTTGAAGTCGCCATTTTTAGCAGAAAGAGGAAGGTCCAAATGACCCCGAAACACCAATGCAATGAGAATCCGGATTATATACTGGTTCTACTGTTCTATTACAATATCTTCACAGCTCCGATGACACCTAAAATTTTTAGCAGAAAGAGGAAGGTCCAAATGACCCCGAAACACCAATGCAATGAGAATCCGGATTATATACTGGTTCTACTGTTCTATTACAATATCTTCACAGCTCCGATGACACCTAGAGAAGAGCACTAGCTCGGTTGAACATTAGTGCACAGGATATTAAATCTTCGAAGGAGAACTTCTATAGATTCAGAAAAATTGAAATATATTCCGCTCTTAATTCAACACAAGCATTGATAATAATAATGCTGTAATTTAATTCTAAATTTGTGCGTTTTGTAAATTTTCGTGCTTCGATCCTTGTTTGAAGTGTTGCGCGTTTATCTCCGCTACCGCTGAAGTAACTAGAACTGTCGCGGCGCGGCTAGGGCTATGAACTGCATGCTGAAACCTGAACCTCAAGATCTCGCTCAAAGAAAAAAGACAGAATGATCTGGCCTGCACAAAAGGTATATGGACAGCGGCATCTAGCAACAGTTGTTTTAAACTAATTCCTCATGATTTTTCTCGGCCCACGGGCATGTTGCTTTGTTCTAAAATCAGAGGTTGTGCTTTAATGATACTATAATTAAACTTTGGCTAACACAGTCCGATTAAGTCTGCCAAGTCCATAAGTTCCGTTTTCAGTTTTCTGTTCATTTTGAATTTCTCAGAAATACTAAACTTTCTGGTTTTCCCTAGAGAAACGTTGCATGCTCTTAACGTTTTGTTACCATTCAAGTCGATCTAGCACTTCACTGCCTAAGATTAGTTACAATTACAAGAGGGAGATTCGGAAAAGTTACGTACAGGCACTGGACTGTCACTGATAACATGAAAGTTGGTTTTATTAAGTTTTAGAAAGAATACTTCATAGTGCCTATATATTTTATACTGACGTAAAGGTAGTACATTGTACTGTGTACTACAATGATAAAGTAATGGGTTACAACATTTCGAAATGCTTCAGCCTATTGTAGGCTGCATACAATTACAATAAAATGCTACCTTCAGCTTCTTTTGTTTCCTCAAAGGCAAAATTTTAGTAGAAAAGTCCACGCATCCTTCTAGACATCACATGTTTTTCATGCAGCAAATTAAATCGAGAGATAAACTGATGGGCTTCTTCACATCCTTTTGTAATCATTCCCAAATATGTTATGAGGCTGACATCATTGCATTGCTGAAAACAAGCAGTATAATAAAATTGCATAAATTATCTTTTGTACACTTGTTATTCCAATTGATAATGACGGATACGTGGCATGGGACATGCAGACTTTATGTTTACTGATCACCTCGTAAAAGTCTGGTTGAAAGCGCTCTGACTGAATTACAGGGAGTCGATGACACAGTGAGTATGCCAACCTCAGCGCATCATGGCATACAGGTGCTTCATTCCGCTGTACCGCCTTCACATATTCCAGAATGAGCTTTACACGGCTATGCAGCATTTTAATGGCTGAATGCTGTGCAGTTAAATGCTCCGCAACTAAAAATGGATCCAAAATTAGTACAAATAAATAGCAGGGTCGTTAACCTTGTAATAAAATTTCTTACCCAAGGAATTTTCCACCGAATCAGTTGTAGACACACGAGCGACATGATCTACACCAATGCGTTCAGCCTCCTCGGTGGCAAGAACGTAAGGTAGCTGAACGAAAAACATCTTTGTTTCTCCGTTGACCAAGTCTATAATAGACTCATAGCAAGTGACTGGTAGATCAGTATTTCTTGCCATAGGGTTCAATTTTAGAAAAACTGGACTTTCGTTTATTTCACATATCTGCTTCTGAACATGGATGTCCGCAGCTGTGGGGATGTCACCAGTAGTGTACCATCCAAGGAAGTCCATGTCACTAAATACCTGTTTAACTACAAGCAAATAAAAGGAAACAAATGAGTACTGGATATCGAACAAACAGAATATGGCCATATGTTACCCATTAAGAAGAATTGAATGCTCACATTGCTCTTCCTTTGTGCGGTAGTAGTCTCGGTCAATTACAATTAGACCATCGATGACAGTAAAAACTAGTTCAAATGAGTTCATTATCTCTAAATGGCGCCCGCGATGCTGTCCAATGATAGCTCCAACCACTGGAATTTAATTAACAAGTTAAGCATCGTCACTAAAACCATGGCGCCAAAGATAGGGCACATTGAAGGTTTGGTATGTTTTGGTAACCTTGACCAGCTTTGCCTTCCTGTGCTCTGTGTCTTGTCCAATGTTCGGAAATATTCATGATGACCAAGGGATGCAACGAGACCGTTACGCTACCAACAGTCCCAGCCGCAGCCATCACACAGCATTTACTATCAGTCGGTGGGTCGACTTCCATCTTGGCAAGAAGCTTGAGTCTACAGTCCTCAGTACTCAGCTACGGATAGATTTTCAATAGTGTACTAGATTGATTTTGCCACAGTAATTGAATCAAAAAATTAACAAAAGCCACTGCTACAAAATGTAATCTCATGACGACAACTTAAGATGCATGCCATGGCAATGATTACAATTAATACACTATTTACCTGATTCTCCTCTCCGCTCTTCACGACAAAATATCACATCAACGGCTAAGTAAACCGAACACAATATAGCTTTTCGCACAGACTTATAATCGAAAATTGTAGATCAAAATATGCACTTTATTTAAGTCTAAATATGTCATGTAAAAACTTCAAATACATAGGAATTTGATTATAATCGTTGACGGTTGGTCAAACAAAATCCCATAACTTGCTCTTTCCAGAACGAGCCAAAAAAGTACAAACCACTCGACTTATATAAATTGTACGCACAATTGTGATTCAAACATCAAATTATGTTGTGTTAAAATTGCACTATTACGTATTTTTTCAGTTACGCTTTTATCCCCTTTCCTGCAAGCTTCGCCGTAAAATTTTTTTGTTCTTAAATTTTTTAAACAACACCGCCTTAACACAAGAAAATATTCATGTCGATGGTCGCTTGTTGCTAGTGGCTGAATGGGGTTCATCTGATTTGGCATTTTTGGCAGACAAGCGGCCGTTTAAAGTCTGGGCATAGGCACGGCACTGCACTGTATTGGGGCGAACCGAGACGATGAAAGAGAGAGTCGGCGAAAAGTACACTATTACACTGCATAGATATGTACTTGACTTGCTCGTTGCGCCCCTCATCTCCTCACAGCAGTGTTTTTGCAAACGCCAAAACGCAGAAGTCCACGGTGTTTTGAACAAAGTATTCGAGTGACCTATTGTCAAANGCATAGATATGTACTTGACTTGCTCGTTGCGCCCCTCATCTCCTCACAGCAGTGTTTTTGCAAACGCCAAAACGCAGAAGTCCACGGTGTTTTGAACAAAGTATTCGAGTGACCTATTGTCAAACGAGAGGAGAACAGAACTGGTAAGAGCACGTATAGTCTGTAATGTGCTTGTGTTCCGATTTCGTCATCATCGATTTCTCCGCCTTAGATCAACTGAATCCACGCAGACTGAAAGTGCTAGTCGTATGTCGTAGGAAACTCGCGAATTCTGTTCTCGGGCGCAGGTCTCCGATTTGCCATACCATAGATTTTTCTTCAGCATCCGGAAGCAGAGAAAATTTTACATTCGACTTTCTCTAGTCGGGACGACGGACAGAATCTGCCCACCTTATTCCTATGTCCTTGTGCAGTAAAAGCTGTAGCTTCCCCATCCATGGTCAAGTTGAATTGATTGCCTACTGCATGTATAAAAGTGTTGTGTATTGTCATCCATCAATACAGTGAATTAAAGAGGTTGTTGTGTTTTTCTCAGCTGAAATATCAGGTAATTTCTATTTTCCGCCTGCGTGAATGCCTGAATCATAAAATTTGTTTTGGATCACTTGGGAGGACTTCACTTTACGGTAACCAAACTTTGGTTACC